>CAUYQU010094450.1:0-24727 GCA_963574635.1 Cheracebus regulus | reverse complement strand
CAGCAACAACAAAAAAAGTATAACTTCTAGTTCCTGGGTACTAATATCTTACTTTGAAGTATCTTGAATTTCACATCATGAAGTTAAATCCTGCAAATTTCCAATCTACAAAAGCTGATAAAATTTTAGGAATAGCAAGTTTCAAAGAAATATGATTTCATATGTTGGCTTGTCCTGACCTAACTGTAGATCCTACCCGGATTTATTTTGAGCCTTTGGGGTCCTATTAGATTATGAATTATCTGAATATAGAAAATGTTATCTTCATCTCTCTATCCTCAGTACTGACCATAACACCTGGTATGTGGTAGTATTTCTGTAAGTGTTTATACTATATGTAGCATTTTCTAATCAGATTATGGCAATTAGGTTTGCTTTATTATCTCTAAAAATGGTTTAGGGTTAGCATTAGTCTCTGCTTTCTTAGCCTCTGTTCCCTTGGCTCTTGGAAGAGCAAAAGCTTACGACTCTTTTTACTCTACATGAAGACCAAGCTATAAGATAGTCAAAATACTACGAAGAGAACTCTGTCCTCATGGTCTTCCTATTTGGGGCTAGATGATGGAAAATTCCAAAGTAAGTTAAATATGCTTTTGGTATTATTCCACTATCTATAGTACTCCTTCTTCATTTTTCCAATGCTTTCTCTAGCCCATGCCCTCATGCTTCCTTATGACCCTGCCCTAAGTCTGCCCTAACTTAGGCATTCAACCTTTTCCTCATTTTACTACCACTGTCATCAAAATGTGGGTCCCATTTTCTCAAATCTATAGAATCTCTTTAAAATTCAGAGTTGACTTAAATACAGGCTCTAGCATTTAGCCCTCTACTACAAGGCTGACAATTCCTCTACCACAGTCTTTCCAAGCAGTAATCCAGTGTATGCTTCAACATCTTTAGAAATGGAGGACACATAACCTCTGTGCATACTCATCCCCGTCTTATGCCAGCATTTTAGGGATTTTCTATATATTCTGGACACTAATCCCTTATCAGAGATATGCTTTGCAAATACTTTCTTCCATTCTTTGGGCTGCTTTGTTTTTACTCTTCCAACATTAGTTTTAAAGCACTAACACAGGCTATACTGCCTAGGGAGTAGCCATTCTTTTGTTTCTTCTCTAATAAACTTGCTTTCACTTTACTCTATTAAAAAAGCAAAAATAGGCCAGGCATGGTAGCTCACACCTGTAATCCCAGCACTTTGGGAGGCCAAGGCAGGCAGATCACTTAAGGTTAGGAGTTTGAGACCAGCCTGGCCAATATGGCGAAACCCCATCTCTGCTGAAAATACAAAAATTAGCCAGGAGTAGGAGTGTGTGCCTGCCTGTAGTTCCAGCTACTCAGGAGGCTGAGGCAGGAGAATTGCTTGAACCCAGGAGGCGGAGGTTGCAGTGAGCCAAGATTACACCACTGCACTCCAGCCTAGGTGACAGAGCAATACTCCATTTAAAAAAATAATAATTAAATAAAAATAAAAGTAAACTAGCACAAAAGCTTAAATTTTCATAGAGTCCAACTTATCTATTTTTTCTGTTGTTGCCTGAGATTTTGGTGTTATATCCAAGAAATCATGCCAAATTCAATGATGTAAAGATTTTACTCTGGGTTTTCTTAAGTTTTATAGTTTTAGGTCTTGTAATACATTTAGCTCTATGATTCATTTTGGGTAAGTTTTTGTGTATGGTGTTAGGTAAGAGTCTAACTTTATTGTTTTGCATGTAGATATCCAGTTTTCCTAGTACCATTTGTTGAAAAAAAAACCTTTTCTTTCTCATATTAAATGGCCTTGGCACCTTTGTCAAAAATCATTTGACCGTACATGTAAAGGTTTATTTCTGGGCTTGCTCTTATATTCCATTTTACTGCATATTTGTCTTTATGTCAGTACCACACTGTTTTGATTGCTGTAGCTTTGTAGTAAGTTTTGAAATCAGGAAGTGTGAGTCCTCCAGCTTTATTCTTCTTTTTCAAGATTATTTTGGCTATTTGGGGTCCTTTGAGAGTCCATAACAAATGTTAGAATTTTTTTTTTTCTATTTCTGCAAAAAAAACAAAAAAAAAAAAAAACAAAAAAACCTCTAGAGATTTGGGTGGGAATTGTATTGAATCTGTAGATTGCTTGTATTTATGTCTTATTTAATTTCTTTTAGCAATGTCCTATAGTTGTCATTGTACACATCTTTCACCCCCTTGGATATGTTAATTCCTAATTCTTTTGATGCTTTTGTAAATTGAATCATTTTCTTAATTTCTTTTCAGATTGTTCATTGTTAATATATAGAAATGTAACGGATGTAACTTTGTATCCTGCTACTTTGCTAAATTCATTTATTAGTTCTAACACTGTTTTATGAAATTTTTAGGCTTCTCTGCATTTAAGGTCAAATCATCTGTGAACAGAGATCATCTTCTTCCTTTTTAGTGTGAATACCTTTGGTTTCTTTTTCTTGAGTGTTTTTATCATTAAACAATGTTAGAGTTTGTCAGATGCCTTTTCTGCATCAATTGAGATAATCTTATATAGGATTCTTGGTTGATAGTTTTTTCATTCAGCACTTTGAATGTATCAGCCCACAGCCTCTGGCCTCCAAAGTTTCTGATAAGTAATCTGCTAATGATTTTATTGAGGATTTCTTATATGTGATGTCACATCTCTTTTGCTGCTTCAAAGATGCTCTCCTTGGTTTTGCCTTTCAAAACTTTGATTATACTGTGTCTTTAGGTGGATCTCTTTGAGTTCATCTTACTTGGAGTTTGTTGAGCTTCTTGGATGTTTATATTCATATCTTTCATCACACTTTGGAAGTCTTCAATCAGTGTTTCTTCAAATAGTTTTTTTCTCTCTTTCTTCTCCTTCTGGGATTGCTAGACTTCTGAGAGAATGTATATGTTGTTCTGCATGATGGTGTCCCACATGTCCCTTAGGCAGTGTTCACTTTTCTCCAGTCTTATTTATGTTCCTCAGACTCAGTTATTTCATGGTTCTGTCTTCAAGTTCAGTGATTCTCTCTTCTGTCTAATCAAATCTGCCTTTGAATCACTCTAGTCCATTTTTAAATTTTGGTTATACTAGTCAATATTACAAAAAGTTATTGTACTTTCTGGTTTCTTTTTAGGGTTTCCATATCTTTATCAATATTCCCCTTTTGTTTGTACATTTTTTTTTAACTCTCCACATCTTCCTTTAGTTCTTTGAGCATCTTAAGACAATTATTTTAATATCTTTGTCTAGTAGAATCTGCTATGAGTTCTTTTAGAGTTTCTGTTGACTTTTTTTCCCTTTGAATGTGCCATATTTTCCCTTTTCTTTGTATGACTTGTGATTTTTTTGGTTGAAAACTAGACATTTGAGTTTAAAATGTGATGACTCTAGAAACTAAGCTCTCTCCCTTCCTCAGGGTTTACTTTATTTTGTTACGGTTTTGTTGTTGTTGTTGTTTCTTTTTTTTATTGTTATATCTATATCCATGCCAAGGACCAGCCTGGGGTATGAACATAAAGTTTCCTCAGGTGTTTCATGCACCTACACCTTTCCCTGGGCACTTTATACATAGTCATTTTGTAATGTTCCCCATATATGTGGTTATTTGTGAATGTCCTAGTCTTTAGTGGCTCTCCAAGGGGGAAAAGAGAAAAAGGAAGGGAGGAAAAAAGAGTGGGAGGGGAACCAGTCCTTTAAATCCCCTGGAAGTCACTTCAACTGAAGGAAAGGGACTTGCAACAATGAGGAAAGTACAGCAACAATAGCCCTGGCTCTTTGTCTGCACCTGTGTGATCAGAAGCAGCAAACAGTGATCACAGTACAGATATTCAGTATTTCCTTTTCTTCAGATTTTTATTTTTTTAGAGACAGGGTCTTGCTATATCACCCAGGCTGGAGTGCAGAGGCATGATCATGGCTCACTGCAGCCTTGACCTCCCAGGCTCAGGTGATTCTCCTGCCTTAGCAAGGATCCACAGTTGGAACTACAGGTATGTGCCTTCATGCCTGAATAATTTTTCAATTATTTGCAGACACGGAGTCTCCTTGTGTTGCCCAGACTGGTCTTGAACTCATGGACTCAAGCAATCCTCTTGCTTCAGCCTCCCAAAGTGCCAGGACTGTAGATGTGAGCCACCATGTCCAGCCAACAAAATTGTTTTTGCCTACCCTAGCTCTCACCAGCTTTGGGCAAGGTACTCCAGGAACATGTGCACAGCTGCCTGCCAAAGGGGCTGGGGTTGGGGAATGGGTAGCTGCTACTGTGCTCAGAGCCAAAATTGACCAAAATTAACCACACTTTGCCATCCAAGCCTTTCCCTAGAAGTTGCAAGCCTTCAATAGACTCCATGGTTTTAAAATGGTTACAGATTCTGCCAGTATAAGTTTTGGTTAGGTAAGGAAACAGAATCCTAGTGCTTCCTACTCTGCCTTCTTCCCAGAATACTCTCCTGGCTAATTATTTCTAAGGGAATAATTTTCGATTGTTCATTTATATTCCATTGCTTTATTCTTGAACAGATTATATTTTACAGTTATAAGCCCAAACAGACATCTGAACCAACTCGTTTTTTAGAAACTTGATACCTTTTCTGCTTTCTTTCCCTGCTTTTTCTTTTCCACTTAGTTCTACTTCCATCCCCCATCCTACCACCTACTATCCATCAGAATCTTGTTCAAATTCTTTATCCAAAACCTTATTTGATGGGTCATATAAGGAATTAAAACTTGGAAAACATTCACATTTGTGGAATGCTTCACAGTTTTCAAGGTGTCTACATTATCTCATTGTATCCTCTTTTCAGCCCAGTGTGGTTGGTAGATGAGCTAGCAGTGTTCAGATAGTTTATGTGACTTGTCCAAGATTACAGACAGAAAGTAACAAAGCCTAAGCTGAAATCCAGATCTCCTGACTCCTTATTCACTTATCTTTCCAGTTGCTCTTGTCTCTACAAATCACCAAAAGAAACTGGTTCCAAGAAATAAGGATAAATCAATGTAAAGGTATACCATCGCCTATTCCACTCTTCTACACCTATCACCACAAAAACAGACAATACTTACTGCAGGGCCCCCTATTAGCCTACTTTCTTCTGCAGAGCCTCTAGGCTCCACATTATCCAGAAGGCAATAAATTGTAACTGTGGAAGTCAAAATAAAACATAGAGATGAATCTCTAACGTTAAAACATTCTATTTTGGAAGCAAGAATTGCAGTTTGGGGCATACACACCAACCAGGTGGTCTTCAGTGTGTCTGAGGAACAGAAAGAAGGTTGGGAGTTTTATTAGAGAAATGTCCTATATTGTTTTGAAGAAAAGCTCATTGGCACTAAAGAAGCATTTGGAAAGAAGGGGGAAAAAGAGAAAAAAGAGAAGCATTTGGGAGCTGACAAACTCTGATTGGTGAGTGCTGGCGGTAGGCAAAACTAGTCTTAGAGTCATGTTTCAGCAGCTACTAAACTGGTCTTGGGGTTACAGCAGGCCATTTTAGCAGCTGGGTTTGTGAAAAATCAAATTCTTGGAGCAGGTTCTGTGCCCCAAGTCCTGACCCCTAGACTCTGATTTAGTTGGGTATGACAAGAATGACCCAGTTTGTATGATTAGCTTTCATATAACTTTGTAAGTTCTAGTTGATCCAAGGAAAAACCAACTGAGTAAGGAGAAGAAAAGAACTGCAGACTAATAGTTTTTGAGTCCGTGTAAGTACAGCCCCTTCGATGGAAATCTGAAAATTATGAGATCAATATTTCCTCAAAAAAAGGTCCCAACAAGATTTTACTAATTGGGTGGGCTGGGCCTCAGCAATCTGCCTATCAAGAGTTTAGCTTCTCCACCAACTGCTCCTTAACTCACCCAGAATTTCGGGAAGAAGCTGAATTAGACCCTTCTTTGGCAGGACTTGTTTTTCTAGGTTAACTCAACTACACTGTTTTATTCTGTCTCTTGGATCTACTCAATTAAATTTTCATTAAACTCTGCCCATGGAGTATCCTCAGTACAACCACTTTCCTTCCAATCCCTTTTAACCTCAATGTCAACGTCAATTCCAGTTCTAAAGAATGGGAAGAAATACAGGAAGACCAGACCACAAGTTTTGTGGCAACCAGAATTGAGTATGAAAGTACGATTTTTTTTGGCTGAAAGCAAAAAGATGAGATGGGGAAGCCAGCTGCTGGGAGCTCCTGGGATCTTTAAAAAATCTCACAGCAACACGCCTTGCCTCTGCTACCCAAGGACAGGAAAGACGCTCTGCTCTGGATTCTCTTCAAGGGGCTGATAGAGGGCGTAGTCACTTGCACTGTAAGTAGGAGGAAACAACTTTCTTTTCTTCTGCCGCCTACAGAGATTCTGTTTTCTTCTCTAAGTGTAAGTTTTATATGAACTGAGTTGCTAGAGAGCCCCTTCGTAAAATAAAGGATACCCTTTACTTTTGTTTATTTTGTAAAACCTCTCTTGGTCTGCTTACTGCTGCCTTTCAGCTGATTAAACATTTCCTCTTTTTCACTATGGGTCTGTAAGAATATTCCTGCCTGTGAGAGGGGGTGAAGTTTGAAATAATTTTGTAGTATGACTGGTTGTTTTCTTGTTCTTGTCTGAAGTTAAAGACAAGTAAGCAGCAAACCTCCACTGCTGCAAGGTGAAAAAGGAAGTTCCTTGGCCTGGGCTCTTTGCGGGAAAGCATATGAGTCTAGATGGCAACTTTAGTCTGCTTCCAGAATGAGTGAAGCTGCTGCTACTTTGGAAAGTTTAAAGAACTTGAAAGTTATCCTTCCTTTCTTGGGAAGTTAAACAGATTTTTTTGATTCACTTTTGTGGGTCAAAGTAGTTAAGAGGAGTTCAGCATGAGGGAAGCTTTTGCTAATTTGTGGCATCTTCTTTCTCTTTACTCTGTGCCTTTTCCATTTCCTAGAAGTAAATGAATAAACAAATATATCTACGTGTATATCTAAGAAAGAAGTACTCCTGAATATTAACCCTGACCCCAAAGTCACACTTTAGTACTTCTTTAAATGTCTTCAGCAAGTTGCTTGTAGTTTCAGATTTCTAATAACTCTGACAGAGCAGTATTTAGGATTTGGGGATCAGTCTGCATGTGTAGCATTTGTTCATTTCATATTTATTAGAGATGAAACAGATGACCAAAATTCCATTTATTGCAGACTTTCCTTTTCCTTTGTAAATGTTTGACTTTTCTGAATGGATACCCATTTTGACACATTTTAATGCCCATTAAAGGAAGCTCAGTTTCATGTTTTCAATTATGGGTGAATTTGCTCTGCTTCGTGATTAGAAACATTTCATTCTGCTGTTTCCATTGGAGGAGATTAAAGAGGCTAAATGGAATGGCACATTGGAGTCATTTTTGGTCTCCTTTTTAATTTTTTAATTTTTTTTTAACTTTTTTTTTTTTTTTTTTTTTTTTTTGAGATAGAGTCTGCTCTGTTACCCAGGCTGGAGTACAGTGGCGTGATCTCGGCTCACTGTAAACTTCACCTCCCAAATTCAAGCGATTCTCCCGCCTCAGCCTTCCAAGTAGCTGGGACAACAGTACATGCTACCATGCCTGGCTAATTTTTTTCTTTTTTTTTTGTATTTTAGTAGAGATGGGGTTTCACCATGTTGGCCAGGATGGTTCTATCTCCTGACCTCATGATCCACCCACCTTAGCCTCCCAAAGTGCTGGGATTACAGGCATAAGCCACCATGCCCAGCCTAATTTTTTTTATTTTTAGTAGAGATGGGATTTCACTGTGTTGGCCAGGCTGGTCTCAAACTCCTGGCCTAATGTGATCCACCCACCTCAGCCTCCCAAAGTGCTGGATTACGGGCGTGAGCCACTGCACCTGGCCAGTCATTTTGGTTTTCTTTGGTTATGTTGGATGCCTTACTGGGACCCACTCAAAAAAAAAAACTTTCATAGATGTCTGTCTCAAAACTTTTTCTACTTTCTCCAAATAAAACTAATGTTTTATTCTCCAAATAGAACAAATTCTTAAGATTTGCTCAGCTATATCTTCTTGGTTTTGACTTAATGCTCTTCTGTAGAAAATTTCATCTCACAACAAAGCCTCTTCCCTTCCTTCTACTATAAAGTTGAGAGCTGTCACAGACTATCAGCTCAGCTTCAGCTATGCTTAATGAGTGCTTGTGCAGAATGTACCCCAAGTAAAGGAATTCAGAAATCAAAAGACTACATGATTACTGAGAAGGAGAAAAGGCAGAGAAGTGATTTCTGGAGAACATAAACAAAATCAATATAGTACCCACTAAGGTCTTTGTTGAGTAATATTAGATAAAACAGGCTAAAGGGATTGATGTCAGGAGATTTAAAGCAATCATTTAGCATCACCTGTCAGCATTGTATTCCTTGTACACTGTGGGAATGAACATCTGGGAAGCCTGGACTCTGACCCCTCTTTCAGTGGAACGGGGAGACAGATGTCACACTGATAAACAGCTGCCTGAATGAGTCTTGTCCTTTTGTCTCTTGAGAAGGAACACAGCCTCAAGCCTTCTCTCAAATTCTACTCAGGGCCCCTCAGGCAGTCTGGGCCTGCCATATGGTTCTTGGTCTCAAAGAAGAGTTCTGAAGCAGGCTGTCTACATAAGATCCAAACCACCCATCAAAATATTATTCAATTTAACATCTGTTAAGCATAACAATTAGACTAGCCAATTCAGTCACAATAATGAAATTGGCATGTGTATATAGATACAGCCCAAGAGATCAAATAATTTTAGTGTTGTTAAGAAAAAATTATTCTGATTCTTTCTTTTAAATAAGGACAATATTAATCCTGCATTTTCCTATAGTAACATCCACTGCTGGCTATCTATGGATTGAAACCGCATTTGCTAAGAACTGTGAACGTGAAGAAACTTTACATGAAGACACATGTTGATACAGGCGCACAGACATCTTCCAGCACCAAAAGAATACATATGTAATGCATACCAGATAGTCTCGATGGATAAATTTGCTTCACTAGTAATTCTATTTAGTAAAATTCACAGTTAATGCAGAATTTCATTTTTAATTTTACATCTTTATTACATATTTTTTTAATACTTTATTTATTTATTTATTTTGAGATGGAGTTTCACTCTTGTTACCCAGGCTGGAGTGCAATGGCACGATGTCAGCTCACTGCAACCTCCACCTCTCAGGTTCAATTCTCCTGCCTCAGCCTCCCAAGTAGCTGGGATTACAGGCATGCACTACCACACCCAGCTAATTTTGTATTTTTAGTAAAGATGGGGTTTCTCCATGTTGGTCAGGCTGGTCTCAAATGCCTGACCTGAGGTGATCTGTCCACCTCGGCCTCTCAAAGTGCTAGGATTACAGGCATGAGTCACTGCACCTGGACCTAATACTTTATTTTTTAAAAACACTCATTGAAGATTGTAATTTGCTTGGCAATAAATAATGGTTTCATGGGTTCTAAGTTTCTTTTTTTTTTCCCAAATAAATGTAGACACATTTAATGATATTCAGAGATCAGTCATTAAAAAAATAAGCCAGCAGCCTAAGAACTAATAAAGTAAATTCCTCAACCTGATTAAGGCTCTTTATCAATAATGGAACAACAGATAGTACATATGATACTGCAACATTCCCATTAAAGTTAGGAAGACAGAACATTTTGACTGTTAAAAATTTAACTATACTGGAGAGATTCAGCAATATAATAATTATAAAAAAATGTGAAGAATAAAAATTAGAAAAGAAGGAATAAACTATTGAAATGTGATAGTTTACATGAATAAACCTAAGATTTTAATCACTAAACTTTTTTTTTATACTTTAGGTTCTGGGGTACATGTGCAGAACGTACAGGTTTGTTATAGGTATACAGGTACCATGGTAGTTTGCTGCATGGTTCTAAGTTTCTTAAAAGTGTCCACAGCAATTTAAAACACCACAAGTCTTCTTACCAATTTGTAGTACCTGACTTAAAGTTTAAATTCATCTAATGCATCATTAAAACTGTCATTTTTCTCTTGTGAGAAGACATGTTACAATTGCTATTTCCAGGACTATATATTGAGCATGAGTGTTCATTATTTTTAATAGTTAGCAGAATCTTACTCACATAATTTATAGCCAGAATAAGAACGTCTAGCCTCTCTGAATGGCTTTCACTCAGAACAATGATGATGATAAATGTCTAAAATGTATCTGGGGTGCTCCCACCTGGCATTACCAACCTGTTTCCAAGTAAGCTTAGAAAATATGATTATTTAAACATATGCATAATATTCTACCACACAATGCACCATCAATTCTTTAACCATTTTTCAATTGTTCATTTATAACCTTTATAATTTTTTATTATAAATAATATTGTGATGAATACTTTCATACATAAGTTTTATGCAAGACTGATTATTTCTTCTAATGTCTTTTAATGTCAAAGAAGTGGCTTACTGGTTCAAACAGTGCACATACATGGTTTTAAGGCTTTTAGTATACTTTACCAAATAATCTCCAACATAGCTCAAACAACTCCTACCAACAGTATGTTATTGTGCCCATAGGGTGGACTTTGCGACAACAAAGCAGATTTAACCACAAATCTATTAGATTCTCACCCATCTCAAAACTGTCACATCAAAGAAGCAAGGAGACATATTACTGGTGAAGAAGCCAAATTCAAATTCTTTTTTAAAAAATCACTCAGCTTTAGATCAGTAAAGTAACAAAAATGCTCCCCACAAGAAGTCTACTGGATTTTTCAAAAAATAAAGTTAAAAAGAGAGAAAGAAAGTCAGGCCAGGTGTGGTGGTTCACACCTGTAATCCCAACACTTTGGGAGGCCAAGACCAGCCTGGCCAACATGGTGAAACCCCATCTCTAAAAATACACAAAATTAGCTGGGTGCGCTGATGCACACCTATAATCGCAGCTACTCAAGAGGCTGAGGTGGGAGAATTGCTTGAACCCAAGAGGCAGAGGTTGCAGTGAGCTGGGATCACACCATTGCACTACAGCCTGGGTGACAGTGTGAGACTCCATCTCAAAAAAAAAAGAGAGAGAGAGAAAGTCAGTACCAAATGACCAAAATTTTTTATTTGACTAAATTCTGTTCATGCATGAGCATGACAGTCTCCCCTATTTATTTGACTTTTGCAATTTAAAAAAAAAAAGCCTTGTATGGAATAGATAAAATGGCAAGGATGAGAACAGTCTACAGTTTTACTGTAGAATAAATAAATAAGTATATATATAATAGTAGGAAGTAGAAAAGTTTCTCTTCAAAGCTTCATAAGTATTAGAAATAATAGTTTTTAAAACTTTCTTCAAAGCCTTCTTGCTTTTTGCTAATAACTCTTCTATGTAGCTGTTAGATATGCTTCTAGGCATGTAGTACATCCTATGTCGTTGTACTTATAATCAAGATATCTGTGCTGGACATGCTCACAGGCATGTCCCAGTTCACAGCCTATGCTCTTTCCTATTTAGACTTTCCTTTTGTTCTCCAGTGCATTTACCTGTTTAGAAAAGTTTTAAGTTATTAGCCAATCAGGTTTTAGTTGAGATTGTGAAGTCTAGCTCCAACCAGTGGAGATCAGACACAATAGTAAAGACAACCCCAAATGCGTAAAAGATAAATATGTCTGCTTTTCCTTTGTTGGTTGTACTCTCATGGCAAGATGGCTGGTGAGAGTACCCTTCCTGCAGGAAGTAAAAATTGCCTTGCTGAGAGATCTGTGCTAATTTTTCTTTACAGCAGTGCTAATTTTTCTTTACAGCACCAAGCATCTGTTTCCAATTATATATTTCTTAAAAGGCCTCTCTCCCTTTGGCCATATCAACTTTCAGTTCAGGCCATTAAATAAAGACAAATTTTCAAATTCAGTTCTTTACTTCTCCAAGATCTTTGATGCTATCATCATCTACCTCTGGCCATTTTTTTCCTGAATGACATCAAGTATATCATCTGTAAAGTCTCCCTGAATGATACTTTCATCCTCCACTGTTACTGAGGCACCACAGGAGAATTTTTGAGCAAAAAAATCTTTGTGCTTATTTAAGATCAATTTCAAAAGATGCAAGGCCAGACACTCTTGTCACATATTTCTTCTTTGCTCTGGGAATTTTGGCTGTAGTAACCTTTTGTGGTACGGTCTTCTTTTTTTGTTTTATTTTACTCCTTCCACCTCTCCTGTTTTTTCTTCTCTTCTTCCCCTGCTGTTCCTTGACCCTCACTAATTCCTTGTTTGGGTGAATTTTCTACACTAAGTTTTGCAAATTCATTTGGAAAATTCTTCTCTAACCATTGTCTACATTTAGCAACATCAGGCATATATTCACAGAACTCTGTTGGTAATGAACAAACTCCACAATAAAGGACTTGAAGTGGGTAATCAGCATCTAACTTGGCACTGTTCCTTGGGTCTCTTTTACAGTCAACCCCACTGGATTCAGAAACGTCAGCAGCCATTTGACAAACCCAAGTGGTCGCACAGGCCCCGCTGGCTCCGTTTCCGCTGCTATCTGTTGCCCAGGCTGGAGTTCAGTGTTACAATCTCAACTCACTGCAATCTCCGCTTTCCAGGTTCAAATGATTCCCCTGCCTCAGCCCCACTAGTAGGTAGGACTACAAAGGGGTACCTGGAGATGGGGTTTTGCCATGTTGACCAGGCTGGTCTCCTGACCTCAACTGATCCACCCACCTCAGACTCCCAAAGTGCTAGTGAGCCACCATGCCTGGCCCTGATTCTCGTTTAAATGCTAAGGAAGACTTTATTCAAAACTATTTCAATAGGATATTGAAAAAGGGGAGAAAGATTGTGTGCAACTCTGAATATGGCAAAGGTAACTGGGGATTTGTAGCCAGAGCTAAGTGAAGGAGTCAAGGGATGGAAAATTGCTAAGAGGAGCCATCAAGGGTAGGGAAAGTCTTCCTAAAGGCAGGCCAACCAGGGACTTGTACTGTACATCAAAGGCAGGCGATGAGGAGCTTAATTAGATATCAAGGTAGAGGGATTCTCACTAAACTGACAGCAGGATTCTTGCTAAAACTGGGCTAGGCAGGCCAAAGACAAGACTGGGGGCCAAGGCCTAGGCCTAGTTGAGAAGAGGACTCAGGGCTTAGGATTTGGGGTTCAGTCTGCATTGTGTAGCATTGGTTCACTTCATATTTATTAAAGTTGAAACAGACAACCAAAATTCCATCTATTGCAAACTCTCCTTTTCTAAGTGTTTGGTCAAGGAGAGAGTCTTTATCAGTATCCTCAAGTTTGCTTCTCTTCCTCCCCAACCTTTCCCATCCTGCTGCTCCAACCACACCAGCTACAAAAGAGAGGTCTCCACTTCCTCTGCCAGCCCCTTCCCTTATACTTCCCAGATTCCCTCCTTATGGAAACCCAAAGATTGCCAGACTCTCCAGACTCCAGATTTAGCATCTTAACTAACAAATGTGTGTCTGACTCATTCCAGTCCCTGATTGCTAGGGTCAATTTACTCCCTGATGAAAGAGTCAGGGCTCTTTCCACTTTGAGAGCTTGCTTTCCAGATATGGAGACTGATCCCTGACAGCCCCACTGGCAGCATTTGTAGTCCCCATGCCTGGGAGGAGACTTCTCAGTAGAGGAGGCAGACCTATTGATTAAGCAAACAGATCCCCCTCCCCTTAGCTGATACATTTTTATTTATTTCTTTTCTTTTGGTGCCAAAAACATTCAGAGAACATTTTTGGTCAATCAGTCAACAGCTTTCACTAGTGGAGCATTGTGTGTACAGAACAGAAGGAATTCTAAACCAGGGCTTAAGAAGTGGGGTAAATACTATTTTATGGTGATTTTTTTTTTTTTTTTAATTTCTACCATCCCAAATTGGACTGGGCCAGGCCAGCAAACCAAGGAGTTTGTGGTTTTCTTCCTTTCCACTTCAAGAAAAGGTATCAACCTTCTTGTGTGGCTCTGGTGTTAAGCAGAACTGGGATTGAATCTTCTCTTTGTCATCCACCGCTTCGGTGGCCTTCTACTCTGGGTTTTGGTTTCTTCTTGTTAAGAAGATTAAATGTACATAATGTGCCTAGAGCAGAACCTGGCATATAGAAAGTACTCAATGAATAGAAGCTATTATTATTCATGCCCCTGACTTCACCACTAAATAGTAGTTTGAGTTGCCTTACAGTGGAAAGAACAATACAGTGGAAGAGGTTCAAGTCTAGACTCGTACTCATTCAAGTGTCTATTTGGGAAACCCCTTTCTCTCTTGGTCTCAGTTTCCATATCTATGGAGCCAGAATGGATGGACTAAATCAGTGTTTCTCACATATAGCTGTACATCACAATCACCTGGAAGCTTATTGAAAATATATCTCTCAGGCCAGGCATGGTGGCTCCTGCCTGTAATCCCAGCACTTTGGGAGGCCAAGGCGGGTGGTGGATCACCTGAAGTCAGGAGTTTGAGACCAGCCTGACCAGCCAACATGGTGAAACCCCGACTCTACTAAAAATACAAAAAATTAGCTGGGCATGGTGGTGCATGCCTATAATCCCAGCTACTCAGAAGGCTGAGTCATGAGAACCACTTGAACCTGGGAGGGAAAGGTTGCAGTGAGCTGAGATCACACCGCTGCACTCTAGCCTGGGCAACACAGCAAGATTCCCTCTCTCTCTCTTTCTCTCTCTATCCATGTATATGTACTCCATCCCTGGAGATTCAGATGCTTAGGGTAGGCTTTAGGGTTTATGTTTTATAAAAGCTCCCCTGAGAGAATGGATAAACAAATGTGGTATACTCACAGTAGGATACTAATTCACAATTTAAAAACACAAACTGCTCATGCACACAACAAAATGAATACAATCTCAAAAATATTATGTTGAGCAAAATAAGTCAGACACAAAAGACTTCATTCAGTATGATTCCATTTATATGAAGTATAGGAACTGGCAAAGCCAATCTGGTGGTAGGAGTCAGAATAGAAGTGACATCTGAGTAGTGAAAATGGGTACTGACTAGAAAGGGGCACAAGAGAACTTTCAGGAATGAAAGGAATGTTCTAGACCTAAATCTCAGTGGGTAGTTACCTGGGTGTTTGTAAACATTGAAATTCACCAAGCTGGATACTTACATTTGTGCTTTGTGCATTTTATTGTATATAAATTATGTCTTAACAAAGTACTGTTAGCATGGGAAGAAAAAGCTTCCCTGACAACTCTAATGGAGAGCCAAGTTTGAAAATGATCCCTAGGGTCTCCTCTAGTTCTAAAGCCCTATGATTCTTTTTTGTTGTTGTTGTTTTAAATAGAAATTGAGTCTCAATATGTTGCCCAGGCTGGTCTCAAATTCCTGGGCTCAAGCGATCCTCTCTGCTTGCTCCCCAAAATGTCAGGATCACAGGAGTGAGCCATGGCACCTGGCCCCCTGTGATTCTTATAACTCCACCTCAGCCCTGCGGCAAGTCACCATTTTGGGAGAATGGCCAATCACTTTTATCCATAAATTAGATTATCTCTTTTACCTTTCTTGGTCAAAGACAAGATCAAAGATATTAAGAAAAGCCAGAGTCCTGAGCCTCTCCTAGCACTTAGATATGGGATGTTGATGAGGGGTCTTCCAAGCCCCAATATGACAGGACAAAGGCAAAGAGAAGGATACTGAATCACTTTCAATCTGATCTGAACCTGTCCTGTTGGCCCAAAGGGACCAACAAATCAGGATTTTCTGTTGTTCGTTTTATTTTCTTCTCATTCATTCTTTCACCAAATATTTATTGCGTGCCTGCATGGGTGAGGCATTGCCTCATATTGGGGGTAGCAAAATAAATATGACAACAAGGTACCTACCTTCATAAAGTTTAGATTCTACAAAGGAGGGAAAGCCAATATGAAGATAAATGGAGATAATTATAAATTGTGATGAGTGCTAGGAAAGAAAGAGGATGGATGAGATAGGAAGAAATTGGGGAAAGAGAGGCCAAGGAGAGAGTTAATATTTGCACAAAGAATGAAAGGTTGCTAATGATCCAAAATGTGAAGAGCTGAGGGAATCAAGTTCAAGAATGGGAAAAAAAAACCTTTAGGGCCAAGGGAATGGCAGGTGTAAAGGCCTTCCTTGAGGTAGGGAAGAGTTTGGCATATTCTAGGAACAGAAAGGAGTACAGTATGTCTAGAAGGTAGTGATTTAGAAGGAAAGTCTATCAGATGACATCAGAGAGCAAGACCTTGTAGGAAATTTTATTTTAAGAACAATGGGAAGATATTAAAGGATTTAAGCCAGGAGTGATGCAATTTGAATTGTGTTTCAGAGGGAAAAAAAAAATCACTCTGGCTGCCACATGGGGAATGGATGGAACAGGACAGGTGGAGACAGAGATTTCAATTAAAAGACATTCAGGCAGGGCACAGTGGCTCACGCCTGCAATCCCACCACTTTGGGAGGCTGAGGCGGGTGGATCACCTGATGTCAGGAGTTCGAGACCAGCCTGGCCAACGTGGTGAAACTCCATCTCTACTAAAAATACAAAAAAATTAGCCGAGCATGGTGGCAGGCACCTGTAATCCCAGCTACTCGGGAGGCTGAGGCAGGAGAATTGCTTGAACCTGGGAGGCAGAGGTTGCAGTGAGCTGAGATCACAACATTGTACTCCAGCCTGGCCAACAAGAGCAAAACTCCACCTCAAAAAAAAAAAAAAAAAAAAAAGAGAGAGAGAGAGACATTGAAAAGTTGGGCATGGTGATCCATGCCTATAATCCTAGCACTTTGAGAGGCTAAGGCAGGAAAATTACTTGAGGCCAGGAGTTCAAGGTCAGCCTGGGCAACATAGTGAGGCCTCATCTCTACAAAAAATAGACAAAATTAGCCAGGCATGGTAGTGCACACCGATAGTCCCAGCTACTTGCGAGGCAGAAGTGAGAGGATCACTTGAGGTCAGCAAAGATTGCACCACTGTGCTCCAGCCTGAATGATAGAGCAAGACTCTGTCTCAAAAAAAAAAAAAAAAAAAAAGACATTCAAGCTAGGCATAGTGGCTCAAGCCTGTAATCCCAGCTACTTGGGAGGCTGAGGCAAGATAATTGCTTGAGCCAAGGAGTTTGAGGCCAGCCTAAGTAACATTAGGATATTAGGGAGACCATCTCTCTCTAAAATATACATATATATGTATATAATGTATGTGTGTGTGTGTATATATATATTTCATACATATAATTTATATATATAATTAGATATATAATAATTATACATTATATATATAAAATAAGAGATATTCGGTTGTCCAGGCAACAGTGATGGTGGCTTTGCCTAGAGGAGCTGTAAGCTTTTGGTTGGTGGCTTCCAGGGGGATTCTAAGCCTCTCGCGCTGGGTTAACCAGAGATGTATGACGATGTTGGTGAATTCCTCATGCTCAATTGACCTTGTCATTCTTTCCCTGCAAGTTATGCCTAAGGCAGATTAAAGGGCCCCACAGAATGTTGGGCTCAGTCCCTAATGTGCCTGTCTTCAGACACATTCACAAAGAGGAAGTCTTGAGAAGTGAGCCACATTTACGACCGTGCCTTCTCCAGGCCTTTTTATCTGTCTCTTCTTCTCTGTTGGTATCCCATGTCTAGCCTCAGGAGAATGTGCCCTCCTGACACCATGCCCCAGAGCTCTCTGGACCCTTGTATCTTTGCCTCTTCCTCTCTTCCCTACCCCAGAACTCTGCCCCTAAGTAGGAAAATAGAAAACTTACCCAGTAACACTAATTGCTACCAACCTTATGGCTGAGATCATTTGTGCTATTACCCTAGTAACCCATAAGACAAGCTATGGAGCCTGGCTAATTAAGGGAAAATATTTTGAGGCAGAATGTGGCTTGAATTCTGTTTTGTAAGTTATTCCCACTCTGCCTTTCCATAGATCTCAGACCATCAGAGAAGAAAAGCATTAACTAGAGACATTATCTTGGACCTCTGGGACCTAGGTCAACAGACGGAAGGATTTGGAGCAACAAAGGATAGGACTGGCTTTCCTTTTTTTTTTTTTAATCTCCTCCCTTACCACAGAAAGAACTGGCTTTCCAAAGGTACCTCAAGAGATGACAATCCACGGCAGTTAATCTTGCCCTTTGCAGCCCACAGCCAGAGGGCCCCCTCCTATCTGGGAGATGACAGAGCCCAGAGACAGGCTAGAGAATAGTGGGCCTGGAGGAGGCGGGGCTCCTGAGGGAAGGGTAGGATTCGGAGAAGATGATGGAAGTGGCCATGGCCTTCTAAACAAGGTAAAAAGAAACCCTCATTTGCATTCTGGAAGCTACAATGCCAGAAGTATACAACTCTCTCCTTACCTTGTTCCCTGTTCCCTATCCATGGTTGTAGAGAGGCATGCTGGACATCAAACATAAGCTCATGTCTGACAACTGCTGATTCTGACTGATGCTGACTGGGCTGCAGTTTCCTTCCCCGACTCCTCTCCTCATTTGAGCAAGCTGGAGCCCACTTATGAATGAGCAGAACTAAGTCACGAACCGTGGTCTTGCAGGTGGGGTAAACCATGCATTATTCTAGTCAAAGAGAGTCATCTGGCTGGGCAGGGTGGCTCATGCCTGTAATCCCAGAACTTTGGGAGGCTGAGGCAGGTGGATCAACTGAGGTCAGGAATTCGAGACCAACCCGGCCAACATGGTGAAACCCTGTCTGTACTAAAAATACAAAAATAAGCCAGGCATGGTGGCATGTACTGTTGTCCCAACTATTCCACAGGCTGAGGCAGGAGAATTGCTTGAACCCGGGAGGTAGAGGTTGTAGTGAGCCGAGATCATGCCATCCAGTCTAGGGCAATAGAGGTAGGCTGTATTTTCAGAAGTCATATTTATTCTCAGAGGGCAAATCCTTGCCATAAAAGAAATATTCAGGCCAGGCACAGTGGCTCATGCTTGTAATTCCAGCCCTTTGGGAGGCCAAGATGGGAGTGTCTCTTGAGCCCAAGAGTTCAAGACCAGCCTGGGCAACATAGTGAGATCTCATCTCTACTAAAAAAAATTATTGGCCTGGCATGGTGGCTCTCACACCTTATTAGTGGCAGGGATGGGACCAGACCTCAGGTTTTCACATGCTGGTTCTTTCTTTGACTCCCCAAACCCACTCCCACCCTCCACCCCCAATCCCCTATCTCCTCACCTCCATTGAGGTATCTGATGCCCAGGGCCCTGGTTAGACAGCTGAAGGTGATATCTCAGCTACTTGAGAGGCTCAGGCGGGAGAATTGCTTTAGCCCAGAAGGTCAAGGCTGCAGTGAGCTATGATCTCCCCACTGCCCTCCAGCCTGGGTGACAGAGCAAGACCCTCTCTATAAAAACAAAGAAAGAAATATTCAATGGCATATGTTGTAGCCTCTCTGAATGGGATGCCACTCATTTGGAATAACAGCAAGTCAAAGTTAGAAAAGAACTTAAAAATCTAATAATTCACCAGCCTGGGCAACATGGTAAAACCCCAACTCTACCAAAACTACACAAAAAAAAAAAAATTATCCAGGCGTGGTGACACATGCCTATAGTCCCAGCTACTAGGGAAGCTGAGCTGGGAGAATTGCTTGAACCCTGAAGGCAGAGGTTGCAGTGACCTGAGATGACACCACTGCACTCCAGCCTGGGTGACAGAGCAAGACCCTGTCTCAAAAAAAAAATCTAATAATTCAATTTTTTTCTCATACAGGTGAAGAAAAAGTTATCCATAGAGAAAAAGTAACTTGCCAGAAATCACATAGGGAGTTAGTGGCAGGGTTGGGACCAGAACTCAGGTTTTTACATGCTGGTTCTTTCTTTGACTCCCCAAACCCACTCACACCCCCTGCCGCCAATCCCCTATCTCCTCGCCTCCATTGAGGTCTCTGATGCCCAGGGCCCTGGTTAGATAGCTGAAGGTGATGTCTATAAGCAGTCTCATTGTTATATAACTTACTGCTGAAACTCTACTGAGTGTAATGTAATGTGTCCCACAATCCACAAACCTCTTCATAGCCACCATGTCATATGATCAGTGTCAACTTTCTCAATCTTGTAACCAGCTGGCTTTGTGAGCATGCAGCTTGTGCAGCTGTACAGGCCCTCATGCTTAAAGGGCCACAGGCTTGGCTTAACGCTCTCCTGTCACCATCTCTTAATTTTTTTACAAGGGGTCCTACATTTTCATTCTTCACAGGGCCTGGCAAATTAGGTCGCCTACCTATAACTTGTATTCAGGGAGATAGGAATGATGAAGAATTTGGTGTCCCTCTTTTATCAGGAGAGAGGTAATGGGATGCCTAGAATTAGCTCTTGGGAAAGGATCAGGAACTTGGCACCTGTACCCCAGACTCAGGCCACCTACTACGTCCTGCAACCTCAGGGTCACCTGCTTAATTTGGACATACAGGCCTTAATGATCTTCCCAGCATGCAGTTTAGCTTATTAAGAAATCTTCAGCTAACATAACTGATTAAAATAGAAATCTCAGTAATTGGCTTTAGCTATGCACATATGGCCACCACTGGCAGGATGACTAAAAAAGCCACCCTGTAGAGCAGGAAATTCAAGGAGACTGCCAGAGGGAAAAGGCTGCAGAGTCCAGAGAAGAAAGGCACCCCTGCCTGCTACACAGAAACATATGAGAGAGGGGGATTCAGCAGGAGCCACACAGAGGTGGGTGTGGAGCACTCTAGGGGCTGCAGACCAAAATTGGAAGGAGGCTGAGGAAATTAGAGAGGCCCAAGACCCCATACTATGGAACCTCCCTCTTTCTTCTGCATACCCAAGGCAGCATTTGTTTCACTCGTGCCTCAACTCTAGCACTTCCCCCTCCTTTTTTTTTTTTCCTCGCTCTGTCGCCCAAGTTGGAGTCCGGTGGCGCAATCTCCATCTCAGCTCACCGCAACCTCAGCCTCCCAAGTTCAAGCGATGCTCCTGCCTCAGTCTCCCAAGTAGCTGGTATTACAGGCATGTACCACCATGCCCAGTTAATTTTGTGTTTTTAGTAGAGACAGGGTTTCTCCATATTGGTGAGGCTGGTCTCGAACTCCGGACCTCAGGTGATCCGCCTACCTCAGCCTCCGAAAGTGCTAGGTTACAGGTGTGAGCCACCAAGCCTGGCTTCCCCTCTCCTTTTGTTAGTTACTTGTCTCTCTTCCCTGCAGCACTGAAAGCCATTTAAAGGAAGGGAATTCATTATTCACATATATCAAATATATAGTAACTTGATTCAGTTGATAGAAACATTTCCTAACACCTTAGGTAGTAGAGTTTGAAAGTATCCTGGGGCAGAAATGGGCTCCAGGTGAAAGAAGATACACAACGAAAGGGGAGGAGAGTCCTACCAATTCCCCAACCTCATTGTCACAGATGATATATGACTCTCCATCCAGCTTCTTTAAATCCTTTGAGGCTATGTTAGGTAGCATCCAGTATTTTATTTCCATAATATCATCCTTTGTTTTTGTTTTTATTTTTATTTTTGAGATAGCATCTTGCTCTATTGCCCAGGCTGGAGTGCAGTGGCACAATCATGGCTCACTGCAGCCTCAACCTCCTGAGCTCAGGCAATCCTCCCACCTCAGCCCCTTGAGTAACTGGGACTACAGGCGCGCACCATCACAACTGACTAATTTTTAAATATTTTGTAGAGATGAGGTCTCCCTATGTTGCCTAAGCTGGCCTCGAACTTGGTCTCTAACTCCTGGACTCAAGCGGTCCTCCCACTTTGGCCTCCCAAAGTGTTGGGAGAATATATGTGAGCCACTGCACTTGGCCATCCTTTGTTTTTTTATTACAAAGTAATGACATGCTTATTTTTAAAATTCAAATACAGAGGTACATAAAGTAAAACATGCATGTTTCTACTTCACTCTCCATTCTCAATTCCACTCCTAAGGAGTAATCATCACTAAAATCATAATGTTTATCCTTCTAGATTTTTTTCTCTGCATATGCAAGCATGTACATATTTGAGTATGTTTTGGTGTTTACAGGATCATACTTTTTATAATATTTAATTTGCTTTGGCATTATATTTTTTAAATATATTCTGATCAAGTACCAGTCTAGAATGATGTGTCCCTTTCAACAAGAAATTTTCCCCACTGTAGAACTGAACTACTGCCTAAACTGAAAAAAACCAACAATCTCCTCTGCCCTTATGCATCTGTGATTGTGGATGAGCCACATGCAGGTTGTAGGAATATCATATGCAAACATTCTGAGCTTTTTCAGGGCCAGAGTACCCATTATGGACCCAGAGAAAGCTATGGATCCTCTCCCTTGAAAAATCACATAGGCACAATGTTTTGCAGGCAATTTTGAGGTCAAGAATTCCCTCCTGCTATCATTTCCCGTTCTTCTCAAGTATATGCTCTGTTCCAAAAGCCTGATCAAAGGAAAGCCTGCCTTCATGTGCACTAACCTGTATGAGTTTGCTGAAGTCTGCAGGTGCTCCTCCATGCTGGGCCCCAGCTGACACTTCTTGATTTCTGTTCACTCTCCTCCATAGGGATGAGCTTCACCCAGACCCCCAGGTCCCTGTCTTTCACCCTGGATGGTGAAAGACATTACTAAGATTAACTGAGCCCAGTCACCTCCCCTCCAATGCCAGCTTGCTGGCTACCCAGACACTCTGGCTGCCTTGACTAGTGCCATTAGCAAAGCCCAGGGCAGGCTGTTAGGGTTGTGCCTCATGAACACCTGGTATGGTGAGTAGCTGACACTGTTCACTGTCTTCAAGAAGACTCTGCTTAAACAAACAAACAAAAACTAAAACAATGCTGAAATAAAATTGAAAGGGGAGATAGTCCCAGCTACTTGGGTGGCTGAGGCAGGAGGATCACTTAAGGCCAGGAATTTGAGGCCCTCCTGGACAACATAGTGAGACCACATCTCAAAAAAATTAAAAAGACTACTGCCTTTGCTTCTTCTTCAGTTCTCACCTCTCACTAAACCTCCATCCCAATAGGTACTTAGCCATGCCCCATGACTAGGAGATTGTAGTCCTTTCCTTTGCTTTGGGAAACAAGGCCCTAACCCTGAAGAATCAAGATATGACACTATCCCCAGTGCTGTCGCTAAGGTGATGTCCTCAGTGCACACTCAGGACGCCGACTGTATCCTACTCAGGGATGATCTCGACACTGTTGTCTCTCCTATAGCCCCTCAATCAGAGATCTTACACATTAGCATACATGTTTGCACACACATATCAACAAGACTCCTGGGTTTCATCAGCCAATTGCAATGGACCTGTATGAACCCTCATTGCTGTTACTACTCATGAGGGACACACTCGCTGCTATTAATATAATTGTAGTGGGCTTGTACAAACTTACCATGACTTTCCATGCCCTCTTTGGTCAGATTGGTCAGATTCAGTCACACTCATGCATTTGTAAATACTTCAGCTCTTAAGGAAGCATAACAAGTGGCCCTTATAAAATCTTTCTCTGTGTAACTATTTAAGCTGCCTAATGGCACAATGACTGGGAGGCAAGAATTGGAAATCAGGGATTTGCTATGGTCTGAATGTTTATGCCCTCTCAGATTCAGATGTTGAAATCCTCACCCCCAAGGTGATGGTATAAGGAGGTGGGGCCTTTTGGAGGTGACTAGGTCATGGTGGCAGAGCCCTCATGAATGAGACTAGTGCCTTTATAAAAGAGGCCCAAGGGAAACCCCTTCCACCTTGTGAGATTAGAGTGAGATGATGGCTGTCTATGAAGAAATAGGCCCTCACTAGATATTGAATCTTCTTGCACGTTGATCTTGGACTTCCAGCCTCCAGAAGTGTGAGAAATAAATTTCTGTTGTTTAGAAACCACCCAATCTATGATATTTTGTTATAGCCACATAAATAGACTAAGGCAGGATTCACAGAGTTTAATGATGGAAGGTAGATTCTTTCATTCATTAAATCTCTATCAAGTTTCTACTCTGTGCCTCATACTCTATACTAAGTCATATAGTCCTATCCTCTTATTTTTTCATTTTGGAGACAGAGTCTCACTCTGTTGCCCAGGCTGGAATGTAATAGCATGATCTTGGCTCACTGCAGCCTCCACCTCCCAGGTTTAAGCAATTCTCGTGCCTCAGCCTCCTGAGTAGCTGGGATTACAGGCACACACTGCCAGGCTAATTTCTGTATTTTTAGTAGAGACAGGGTTTCACCATGTTGGCCAGGATGGTCTCAAACTCTTGGCCTCAAGTGATCCACCCGCCTCAGCCTCCCAAATTGCTGATCTTACAAGCGTGAATGCCAGCTATCCCCTTATTTTATAACTGAGAAAGCTGAGACCTAGATGGACCTAGGGTCACACTGCCAATTAAATGACAGGTTCATCCAGGTGATTTGACTCATGTGTCAGATTCTTCTTTTTATCCACCATGCTGAAGGGCAACTCATCTTAAGTCCCACTGTAACTCAATGAAAATGATGAATTTAAAAGAATTGTCATCAGAGATATCACAGATCAAAGAATAGTCTTCATACTACAGAGTGGAAGAACAGTTGAGAAACACAATTGCACAGTTTCTCATTGCTGTCAGCATTACTGTCATGTATTTTTTTTGAGATAGAGGCTCACTCTGTCACCCAGGCTAGAGTATAGTGGCACAATCTTGGATCACTGCAACCTCTGCCTCCTGAATTCAAGCGATTCTCCTGCCTCAGCCTCCTGAGTAGTTGGGATTACAGGCATGCACCACCACACTGGACTAATTTTTTTTTTTTTTTTTGGTAAAGATGGGGTTTTGCCATATTGACTAGGTTGATCTCGAACTCCTGGCCT
>CAUYQU010094449.1:0-40662 GCA_963574635.1 Cheracebus regulus | reverse complement strand
GTGGGGCTGCTCTGCCTGGGAATCTCCTGGTCTGGGGGTAATAAAAATCCATCTGGAAATGCGGCGTCCACTCACCCTCTGCACTTTCACTGGGAGCTGCAATCCTGAGCTGCTCCTAATCCGCCATCTTGGATCTCTCCCCAATGTACACTCTTTTATCCTTCACCCCCTCCCACCCTTTCCTCAAAAACCCCAAAGTTCATTATATCATTCTTATGCCTTTGCATCTTCACAGCTTAGCTCCCACTGATAAGTGAGAACACACAATATCTGATTTTCCATTCCCCAGTCACTTCACTTAAAATAATGGTAATAACACAGTCTTAAAAGTTAAAAGATAATGGAGCAATATATTTAAAATTCTGAGGGAAATTAATTTCTAGCTTAGACTCCGATATCTATCATGCACTCAATGAAGCATGTTAGTAAATAAAATTATCTTCGTGTATGTCAAGTCTCAAAATGATTACTTCTAGTGCACCTGTTCTCGGAAGTGGCTCTCCCACAACAAGCAAATAAGGAAAGAAAACAGAAATCAGGAGACCTGGGAAGCGAGAGCCAGTAAAGGGGAGAGCCGCAGAAAAGTCTACATATGAGAGGCGGGCACAGTGGCTCACCCCTGTCATTCCGGCACGTTGGGAGACTGAGGTGAGTTGATCATTTGAGGTCAGGAGTTCAAGACCAGCCTAGCCAACATGGTGAAACCCCGTCTCTACTAAAAATACAAAAAAAGAAAAAAAAAATTAGCAGGTGTGGTGGCATGCACCTGAGGCAGGAGAAGCCCTTGAACCCAGCAGGCGAAGGTTTCAGTGATTCGAGATCACATAACAACACTCCAGCCTGGGTGACAGAGCAAGAGTCCGTCTCAAAAAAAAAAAAAAAAGAAAGAAAGAAAATAAAAGAAAAAGAGAAAAAAAATTCTAAGGATGAGAATGAGGGGAAGTCCTAAGACAAATCTGATAAGGAGAGGAAGCAGCCCAAACTGCATCCCAGATAGAACACTCCAGGAGGGAAACCTAAAATGTAAATCAAGCAAACTGACAAATTTTAAAAACTGAGTGAATGGTTACCTAAGCTTTCAGAGTTCAGCAAATGTTGAGGATGACTTAATGAAAAATACATGGAAATGTAAGCATCGATTGTTAACTAACTCCAAGAGAAATGAAAAATTACACAAAAAGAATATTTAATGGTAGTTGATACATGGTTCAGCTGTAAACAGTGCATATGAAGTCAGAATAATGTAAGCACTGACTTTTCATCTTACCAAAAGTCATAAAATAACCGAATTAGGAGGATGAGTTGAAAGAGAAATGTCTGTGTGAAACAAATTTTGCCACTGGTTGGTTTTAAAGACAGCTAAATGATGGTCTCATTTTCTGTAGAAGGAATTTAATAGATTACACCTCAAATTTTGAACTGAAGAGAAGTCAACATAAATACATGTAACAATGTGAAAGAAATCTCAGATCGGAATTGAAAGCGGTTGCCTCTGGTATGCAGGAATCAGGGATAGGCAGGACATAAGACTGCTACTTTTTCTGATACACCTTGTCACTTTGACATTTTAAAACCTTTTTTTTTTATGATCATGGATCAGCAGTTGGCAAATCTCTATTTAAGTCCAGGCTGGTTATTCAGGAGTCCAAGAAGGTTTACTGGGTCTTTTGAACTGTATTCTCCAAATTCCAGGGCAGTTTCTAGAACAAAATAAAGAATCTCCAAATATTTGCTCCAATATACCCTCAGCCATGCTTTTAGCATGTCTTCTGAACCCAGAAGCCCCAAATTCTTGACGAAGTACAGCATAACCATGTGCTGTCCCCAAACCATGGATTCTAAAGATTTGTGCTCAGACTCCTGCCCTCTCCAGTTCCCTGTTAAATGGATTCTGCAAACTGAGAAACAATAAGGCTCAAAGTGGCCCATCACCTTTAAGAGACTCCTCTGACAAGGTGGGGAATTTTCCAAGGCATCTGAGGATTTCCTAGGCTTTCAGAGACCCTGTGGTTTCAGGTTTCAATATGAGTCCTTGAGACAATTCTGAATGACCAGTAGAAGGGATGGTTCCACATGCCCAGAGCCAGGAGGACGAGAGACCACACCCCGTTATGATATGGAGTGTCCATTGAGGTAAAGAAAGAGAATGGCGAGTCATACTTAACTCAAATATACATCCAGGTACCAAATAAATATTTTCACAGTAACTTTTAAAACCTTATCTATCGCACTTTAAAAGACTGAATATGCCTGTTCATTTAATTATTTTTAAAATTGGTGTTTTTGGAAATTTAAATGTAAACAAAATAAAAAGAGAAGATTGAACCAAATAGTGTCTGGCATTGTGTCTTATAGCATACATCTCTTTTTCTGTGTCTCTTCACGGTTGCTATTTACAAAGCAAACCACACCTCCTTAACATTTCTCACCCAGCTACAGAGCCACATTCTTCTCTTATCAGGGTCTAGTTCCTCCTACTCAACTTAATGTTTAACTAAAGCAGCTCATGCTTGTTTTACTTATTTGACATGCTTTGCCTCCTCTGAGAAAATAATTTGCACATTGAGCTGTATTGAGTACACATTTTATTCAAATGCATATAGATATTTTATATTTATAAACATACATTATTTTATAATGTTTCAGCTGATTTAACTTAATTACAAGTGGACGTAGAAACTGTCTGCAAGTCATATTACAGTTGTAAAGTAAGGATACATTGGACAAGACTCCTATTAATATAAATTATGTTTAAAAAGCAGTTTTATGTCAATATATAATGTCTTAAATTTTGAAAGCATTCATCATATTTTTTATTCACAACACCCTGATGTTGGGCAAGATTTCAAATCAAAAGAATCCAAACCCAGTTATTCCAGTAGAGGTGATCATTTCCCCTTCCTCAGCTGGTGACTGGATTTTTAATCACCTAAAATCTCGATATAAATCTTTGACTGTAGCAGCCATCAGGGAGCTTTGTGGTTTAGATTTTGGGCTGCCATCCCTGGTTGCTATCAGTTAAAGATGGAGCCCTGAACCAACTAGAACCAAGCCGAGGACTCTGACACCATGTTTACTACTCCATTACCTCTCCATATAAAAAAAATGAATAAGAAAGAAAAAATGATGTAAATTAACTAGAGGAAAATGCACAAATCTTAGTTGTACAACTCAGTGAATTTTGACTTATGTATATTCCTAGGTGACAAATATCCAGGTGAAGATATAGAATACATCAATCACGCAGGAGAACTCCTCCAGGCCTCGTTCCACTCAATGGCCCTCCCCTATCCCAGAGATAAGTTCTTTTCTCAGTTAGTTTTGCATGATTTTTAAATGAAGTTAATATAACTGAAATTATACTCTATACTCTTTTGTGCCTGTTTTCTTTTGAAATTTACATAACATTTTTGAGATAAACACAAGACCTAAGTATGGAAAAAACAAGGTAAAATGACCTTGCTTCAAAGACAGCTTGACTGTATATTTAAAAGTCTAAAAGCATTTGGAATAAAATGCCTATAAATATTGAGATATTTAGCAAGGTCAAAGGATAAAAGGTCACTATACAATAATTAATTATATCTCACTATGTGTTTGGAATAACTTTATGGTTGATCCAATAATAAATTATTTGCTGAAATGAAAGTGTTCTTAAATAAACACCCAGTGACACATAGAAACATAAGTCCCAAACAAACATGATTAATGAGGTGAAAAAAGACCTAACGTATCCCTAATATAGTAGACAATTACATGTTTTGTGTGTTGTTGTTTTGGAGATGGAGTCTCACTCTGTCACTCAGGCTGGAGTGCAGTGATACAATCTGGGCTCACTACAACCTCTGCCTCCTGGGTTCAAGCAATTCTTGTGCCTCAGCCTCTCAAGTAGCAGAGATTACTGGCATGCGCCACCACGTCTTGCTTATTTTGGTGTTTTTAGTAGAGACCATTTGACCATGTTGCCCAGGCTGGTCTGGAACTCCGGGAATCAAGCAATCCACCCGCCTCAGCCTCCCACAGTTTGGGGATTACAGGAGTGAGTGAGCCACTGCGCCGGGCCAAGATTTTTTTTTCTTAAAAGAAAGTACTAGGCAATGCATAGAAAAAGATATTAGCTCTTACATTTATCATTTTGTCTTTCCTTTGAGGAATTTTTTAAATATTGTATATAATATGATATCTAACATATCATATTATATAGTATATCACATATGTAACATATAATATATATTATATATTTATTATATATAATATAAATAATATAAATTAAAAGATTATATTATATAATATTATAAAATCACATTCACATAGAAATAATGATGTATATATATGCATCTTTATTGCAAAGTATTTCATAGAGTATGAACCACTGGAAATGGGACTTTGTGCTTCTATTCTCTGCTTTTTTAAAAAAGATCATTTTATGAGTAAAGAATAAAATGGAAACATTTAGATTATCTTAAAAAATTGAATTACCTCTACACACTTGGGATGCATCTGTGTGTATGTGCGTGTGCACATGTTCTGTTTTTAGAAAGTATTAACACTCAAAAAAACAACTGGCCGAATCTCCTGGCCAACATGGTGAAACAGTGTCTCTACTAAAATTACAAAAATTAGCTGGGCATGGTGGTGCACACCTGTAATCCTAGCTACTTGGGAGGCTGAGGCAGGAGAATCGCTTGAACCCAGGAGGTAGAGGTTGCAGTGAGCCGAGATTGTGCCACTGCACTCCAGCTTGGCGACAGAGCAAGACTCCCTGTCAATAAATAAATAAATAACTGGCCAAATCAAACAAGGGGAAGTCTTACATAGATGCAATCAAGTTAAGTAAAATGTAAATGTTGGCTGAAGACTCCACAAAACAAGGTTACCAGACAATTTATTTTCTATAACAAGATTAATGAATATAGGTAACCATAGACACCTTTCTTTCATGTTTTCTGTGTGGTAGACAGTATGCTAAAGATTTGACATTCCTCATCGCATTTAACCTCAATAAAAACTGAAGCGGGTATTATTTTCCTTATTTTATATATGAGAAATCAAGATTTGAAGAGTTTAGGGGTTACTTCCCCAAGATTACACAATAAGTAAGTTAAAGAAACCAAGATTCAATCAAGAGCTCACTTCCTGGCCCGGACACCATCTTCTTTGCTGCCTTCCTAAGTATAAGTCAGTATTCTCCATTTTCTTTTTGGTCATCCTCTAAGTGCAGAGGTAAACCGTTATTTATAAGTAAATGTTTTTAAGTGTCTCAACTGCAATGAAATAGATCCTCAAACCGTGTAAGAGCAATGTGATAGAGGGACTAAATTCTAATTAATGAGATCATAAAAACTGATGTAAAAATTTTTTAGAACAGTCACGTCCATGTGTGATTTTCATATAAACATCATAGCAACAACATGGAAAAGTACTTCCACAATTTCACAAAGGTGCACAGTTGGCCTCAGAGAAGGAAAAGGTTCCTACTAAAAATTACAACCTCTGTTTCTAAGTGGGCAGTCACAGAGCTCCTACAATTTGAGACGCTCACTGAAAGTAAAATGCAAATGATCAATAAAATATTTTAAAAGCCTCAACTTCATTAAAATCAGAGAAATTAACATTTCAACCACAAATAATGCAAAGCATTTATCCCTCAAATTGACAAATGTAAAGAGTTCAAACTTTTTCATTGATGAGATGATGTGCAGATAAAGTCACCCCACAAAAAGATGCTTAAAAGAGGTGTGAGGCGGATTTAGACGGGGAGTAGAAAGAAATAATTAACTTTCTGTAATTATTACACAATTGCGGTGGTTAAAATAAACACATTCCTTTTGTGAAAGATAAAAGGAATCTAATGAGCTAATAGTTTTTGGATAGGTATATGTGTTTTGAAAGAATGTTACTTCCATGGAAATAAATAAAAATGTGACTATACATAGTAAGATATGTAAAGAAATACTCTTTAATTATTATTTTTCCATGATATTAGTCTTCAGGATATGATGAGAATTGAGGAAACTGAGGAGTTTATTGTCAATTCCCAAACTCTTTTTAAATCCTTAGTCTTGGACAAATTTACATATTTCATGAGCTATGACTTTCAACAGTACTATTTTAATGCAGTATTAAGTTAAATTATTTCTAAAATAAAAGCATAATTTTCTTGATCACATCTTACGGAATTAATTAAGCATAGCTATATGAATTGCTACATAATTAAAAGCATAAAAATTATAAGTAAACTACTTTATTATTGAATTCCTTTTAAGCAGGAATATTATTTAATTATTGATCACATGTAGTGGTGAGTAGATTTTGCTAATTCAGGGATAATATTTAAAAGTATATAATATTTGCATTATATCTTTTCAATGAAAAATGTTTTTTTTAATAGAATAACAAAGCCCATTTCAAATGTGTTCCAAAATAGAATTTTTAAATATTAACAGTAACTTTTCAATCCTCTCTTATCAGGTAAAAAAAAATTATAATTTGAGCACAAAGAATTTTCAATACCCCCTAAACAGAAATGCCTTCCTTAATATCATAGATACAAATTATCATAAGGTAAAATTTCCTGAAGGTGGCAGCATCCTAAGCAAATCTGTCTCCAACCTTTGCACAGGCTGTTTTTATTTACAGAGTAAAATTACATTTTCTAATAGAAGTGACTAACAACAATACTTCTCATTATTAATTATGAAAACAATGTAATAGTACTCATTACGACATGATTTCTTGAAGATTTATAAAGTACAGTCTATACTTTGGAATACATAAGTTAAACTCAATGAAATTTTTTCAAGGTTTTTGTGAAATCTGTGAAGATTTCTGTTGATGCTCTGATTGATTACATTAGTTTTTCCTTGCTGAAATGTTATCTAAGTGGGAAAGTGGCAGGTATATATTTTAATGTTCTAACTTTCACTTTGAGTCATACTTTAGACAAAAATAATTTTAATGCCAATCCTTTCTATGTATTTCTTGAAATATAAGAAAAATAATGATAACAAATGCTATGACTATGATTTTTGAAACTAAGAGTGGCCCCATCAATTGGGAAATAAATCTTAATTTAAACATTGGGTTTTAAAGTACTTATTCAATTCACTTCACAGTTACTTTGAAATAAAAACTCATAAACTTATCTGACTATGAAATATAGTTTGATTTACTTTCGAAACTATAATGCACCATACTGATGGTTGTGGCTATTATCTTCATTTTTAAAAGCCAAGTTTCCAGATCTATACTTTGTGATCAGAAAGAAATAGTTGAATTATTGATCAACAGAGTTATTTTGAACCTAGGTATTTTTCCTTTAAAATGAGATGTGTTCTCTCTATTATAATAAATTATTGGCTGATTTTTATCACTACTGTGTTATTACATGTCTAAAAATGAAGATAAACATCTAAATTCTACAGTGTTTGTCAGTTTTGATTTTAGTACCCATTCATCATCATGCATATGCTAAATTAGATACCTACATAAACAAATGTTTCTCAGAAAAATAATGAAACCTTTTATTTCATAGGTTTGGAGACATGTTGCTTCTTTGCAAATGGTAACTTGCAAGCCAGCTAACCCACAGTTAAGCAAAGATAAAGTCCTGGAAGGCAACAGCTGTAATCTCACCATTATTTTTTCTTCAGACTTTTCCCAACCAGAATTTTTGTCTCTATTCCTGTTGCATTTTCATATTTCCTTCTATTTCTTTCCTTCTCTTTCCTGTACTCTCCTGCATATGTCATTATTTTCTTCCATTTTTTTTTCTTTCTTTTTTCACATCAGTCCTTCTCTCTGCAGTTTCTGACTCTGTGAACCTACTGAATATTAAGGGACTTTCCTGGGGTATTTTTCAGAGGTTGAAGAAAAACACCAAGATGGTGAAATCACAGAAGTAGCCACAACATAGACTCTGGGAGGATGGGCAATGGCTGAAGTCATTATTTAGCCAGATGTTACTGAGTACAGGAAAAATAGAAAATGAAGACCAGGAAAGTTCTATGTGGTTTACTGAAATTGAAAACCCAAAATTCTCAACATATTCATCCAATAAATGTTTAATATATATCTGGGATTAGTAAATTAAAATCGTATAAAAGATATGTCTTAAATTCCTCAACTGATATTATAGACAAAGTAGTACAACTGCGCAAGCATATCATGGATTCAGATGCGGGCACGTAGAGAGAAAAACTGGGATCTTTTATTCTATATTTTGCCAAATAGAGCTTATAGAAGATTTAAGAAAAGTAATGAGAAAGCTATTTTAAACTGGATATGGGGTAACTTAAGTATAGTGATAGAAGAGAGAAAAGTAAAAATAGGAGAAAATAGGCATGACTGACTAGTGTGGGAATGTGAAAGATATAAGAGAGAAATGAAAGTAGAAATGCAAGAAGCAATGGAAGGGTTCATATAAGTAACCAATAATTGTATCAGGCTGGGTGTGGTGACTCACGCCTGTAATTCCAGTACTTTGGGAGGACGAGGTGGGCAGATCACAAGGTCAGGAAATCGAGACCATCCTGGCCAACATGGCGAAACCACATCTCTACTAAAAATACAAAAATTTAGCCAGGTGTGGTGGCACACGCCTGTAGTCCCAGCTACTCAGGAGGCTGAGGCAGGAGAATCGCTTGAACCTGAGAGGCTGAGGTTGCAGTGAGCCAAGATCGCACCACTTTACTCCAGCCTGGGCAACAGAGCGAGACTCCATCTCAAGTAATAATAATAAGATGAATTGCATCAGAATAAAATTAAGGGATATGGCCAATAGGATAAAAAGATAATCAGGAGATCCTCTGATTATTATTATAAAAGATAATGTTTGAAATGAGACAGAGAGAGCAAATAAGAGAGAGAGAGATGATCAAGAGACCCAGGAAAAAATTCTTGTTGACTGAAATGGTAAGGAGGAAATAAATTGGAAAGTAACATGGAGAAAGAAGCAGTAAAATGCTGTCATAAATAAAAAGGAGAGCTGGTCTGAGATCATCTGTCAAGTGGAGGAGATATGGACACCTGAGACAGACAAAGGAAATATCAGTGACTGTTGAGCAAGGAGTTGGAGCTTTGCCATAAACCAAGTAAAGTGAAAACACTAGTTCTTGCCAGCAAGCTGACTGTCACATGAAAGGGCAACAAACACATAATTTAATTATCATTGAAAGCAAAAATGACACCAACTGTTTTTTAAACTCTTCCTGATCTCATGGGGTGTGATAGTAAGTGAATCATGGACAACATCAAGCTCATTTTGGGTGCTTAACTAAAGTAACACAATAAAAAAGTTAGCAGTCAGGAATTTGTATAATTATTCAGTATCATCTTCCTGGAAATTTTAGATACTTTGCAATTGAGATGCACTTACACATTTCCTGATTATTCCTTAAAATAAAGGTTCATATGCAGTTTTTTACCGAAGCACACAGAGAACAGAGAGGCGGGCAGAACTAGCCCAAGCTACCTCATTTGCCCGTGGGTAGAACAGGATTGTCACACCAAAAGTGCAAAACTCCCCTTTAGAATATTGACTCTCCTTTGTAGACACCCAGCACAAGGAAATGGGAATGCATGAATGCAATGAAAACTCTTAGTTTCTATAGTTGGTCGATAACAGCTGGTGTTAATTTTTCCTTAAGCAGCCCGGGGTACTGACCTCCTTGAATCTCTTTGTTGTGTCGGAGGAGTTCATTGACATAAAGTTCCCCCAGCTCAGCAAGAAATAGGCCAGGGAAGCACTGGAGTATATGACCGGGTTCTCCTGTGACTATTAGGACACTAAACATTAGGGAAAGGACTGTTTATTTTTTCTTGAAACTCCAGGAAGGCAGGCTTAGAATTAATTGCCCTTCCAGACAGAGAAGAGAGAATGCAATGCCTCTGGATACAGTAGAGTCTTGAACTAGGACAAGGATATTGCAGAGTATTTTTCTGATCTCTTTAGTCAGTTCTAAAGGGATTCAAAAGTTTTTTATAAAAGCAAATTTATAAGAAGCTCTGTCCAACTCATAGTGGTTTAATTACTTTTAAAATTAACATAAAATGTGGAAAAGTGTATCTATTATGGGCATATGCCTCAATAAATTTTTGTCAGATAACTAGACCCATGTTACCAGCTCCTTGATCATGATCTAGAACATTACCAGAGGGCCAGCCATCGTTAATTCTTCGAATTTCACCACTGGCGTGAATTCTGATAACAAAGTTTTGCCTATCTTTGTTTTTTGGTTTTAGTTTGTTTACATTAAATAAATGAAATAATGCTGTATGTTATCTTTTGTGACTAGCTTCTTCCACTCAATAGTACATTAGTCTGATTCATCCACATATTTTTGGATTGTTGTGAGTTGGTTATTCTCATTGCTCTATAGTATTCCATTATATGAATGTCCTATAATGTATTATTCAACCTACTATTGATGGTGTTAATATAAAAACTTCAGCCAAATTAAATTTAAAGGAGTTTGATCGAACAATGAACAATTTGTGAATCAAGCAGCCTTCAGAATCACAGCAAATTCAGGGAGAATCCAGGGATGCCTCATGATCAGAACAAATTCATAGACAAAAAAAAAGGGAAGTGATGTACAGAAATCCAAAGTGAGGTACAGAAACAGCTGACTTGGTTACAGGGTGGCCTTTGCCTTATTTGAACACAGTTCGAACACTCAGCAGTGTATGAGTGGTTGAAGTATGGCTGCTGGGACTGGCCAAGACTCAGCTATTGTTACAGGCGCATACTCCTATGTTAGATTTTCGATCCTGTCTGTTAAGTTAGGTTACTGTTCATCCATGAGGACTCAAATACAGAAGTATGGAGTCCTTCTCAGGCCATATTTAGTTTGCTTTAATGATGGACATTTGAATAGTTTCTAGTTTGGGGACAGTATTATTAGTCCTGTTATAGATATGTTTATATGTGTCTTTCAGTGCACATATTGTTCATTTCTGATAGGTATAAGTGGCCTAAGCCATAGGTTATGTATATGTTCCTATGTTTTACTAGGTAGTGCCAAATAATTTTCCAAAGTGTTTCTATCACTTTATATTTCAACAGTAATGTATGAGAGCTTCAACTGCTCTACATTTTTAATAACTCTTGACATGTTCCATATTTTTATGTTAGTTTTCTAATGGATGACCATATGGCTTTAGAGCTGTTCTCTAGCAATGGTTGAAGAATCTCAGACCAAATCCTGAAAATTCCAGTTGTAAATGATATATTTGGGTCTCACATCCTACTTTGCTATGTGACTTTGGTGATTGAAAATAAATTGATTAGTAAAAAATTTACTCAGCAAACAACTTTACTCATCAACAAAAACTGTGAAAAGCAGTCATGGGGCCAATTCTTCAATTCATTACATCAAACAAATCTGCAGTTTCAAGGATATATGCTTTTTCTAGTAATTTCAATTTTCTTCCCAATAGTGATGCTTTTAACCAGTCTAATTATCTGCTCTTTTATAGGTTTATCCAAAATGCTATAGTTTTTTTCAAAGCCATAAAAGGAATCATTAGAAAACTTGTTATATATTAAAATGTTGTTCATCAAGTTATTACTACATGCTATTAATTGTAATTATCAGGGATGCAAGATGAATAAAATAGAGTCCCTTTTTCAGTGATTTACAAACTAAGAAGATAATAATAGCTAACATTCTTTAATAAGTGTTTACTATGTACATTTTACATGTATTATCTCACTTAATTCTTACATGAAATATACTAGTAGTCTCTACTATTGTCCCCTATTATAGATGAGGAAACTGAGGCACAGAGATGTAAAGAAACTTACCCAAGGTAGCAATGATGTTGAAATGTGATTCAAATCCAGGAAGCCTGATTTCAAGAGTATACTTTAAAACATTACACCACCCTATGACTATAACAAAAGGTACACTAGAATATGTGCTTTAAAATAGGGCTAAAAACAAAGTTATCAAGAAGTTATAAGTGAGAGAGCTGAATTCAGACTGTGAGACTTGGGAACTTTATGGAAATGGCCAGATCTTTAAAATTAGGTAGTACCATCAAAGAAAAAATGAAGAGAATGGAATTCACATAGAGGTAATAATACAGATTCTAAGTTTCTTGGGGGAAGGAAGTGTGCTTTTTTTGTTTCTGTAAACTGATTGATTGACTAGAAAAAGGTCTGTGAGTGAGATGATGTTAAATGAACATAGAGGTTTGCAGCATATCAAGCATCATAGGCATCCTGTGGCCATATGCTGCAGTTCAATGTCACTGAGGGGTAAGAACATGCATGAACATGTGAGTCAGTGAAGATTGATGTTCAGAGAATATTTGGGAAAGCAGTACTTGTAGCCAACGTAACTGAGGAATAGGAACTCAGTATAAGGTTTAAAATTTCTCATTCTGTACAATTTACTTTATACTGTCATATTGGAATCTCTGATCGAAATAACTTCTTCTTTCTTCCAAAATTCTGTGAGTGGTTTTGCCAAAGAAGCATTAAATTTATTTGCATATAATCTAGGCCAAATTGTAAATTGTTCTCAACAGTGTTATTTTCATATAATAGCTTTTATATCTTAAGAACCTTAAAGAAATTATTGACTCTAAATATTACTTTAGGGTTAAAGAGAAAAAAATGAATATAAAATATGCTTTGAATAACAAATATTGAGCAGATATAAAATAAGATAAATAAATAAAACAATAATGGCTAAGTAAAGATATTTTAAAATTAGGACCCTAATAGTAGTTGAAAAATATTTATCTTTGCCTATACTTTTAAAAATGTAAAATGTAGATCACAACAACCTTGAGGTAATATGTTACACCAATAAGAGAGATAGAAATATTTTCAACAATAATGCCAGTTATGTTGTGATAAAATTGGCCACACAAAACATTGTTAGTAATTTTACAAATTATACAATGCTTTTGGAAACAATATGTTTCAATAATCATGAAAAAATTCATATGATAGTTATATCATTTCCAGAAATTTGCTCATTTATTTACCTCACAGCTTTTAACTGAGCACCTATGCTAGTGGCCTAGAACATAAATATCAGTGATATGCATCACCTTCCTTCAGAAAGCTAATATACTAATTGAAGGCTTGAAACAAATCATAAAATACTTTTAGTTGAGTAATAAAGCTTTAATAAGGTATAATATGCATGGTGAAAAAAGAAAAGCAAGAATAAATTATTCTTAGGAAACCATTTTATTTAAACAGCAAAAGGTAGATTCATGAAGATGTCTTCAATAATAAAACAAAATAAAGGGATAAAAAACTCCCGAAATATAAAATATATTGGCTCAATAAGACAGTTTAAAGCATTCAGATAAAACAGGGTAGAATATAACAATGCTTTTATAATTGCAAAATCATCGTAAATAAAAAGGCAATAAAAATGACATTTAATGTTATTTTTTTTCCAACAAATGGTAAACTTTATTTATTTCGTGGTTTTTGGAAAACTGGAGAAAAATCTATTTGAATTGTAAAATAATAGAGATTATACCTAAATATTAAATTGAAAACTCTGCTATGTTAAGTTGTGGAATGTTAAGGTGAATTAACATTACATTTGCATCATATATTCCAAGAATTTCCAAATTCCTCTAAATTATAAACACAATATTTCTGTCAAATAAGTGAGTATTGTTTGGTGACTATCTCAATATTTTTCACCCAAGAAAAATGAAACTGAGATTATTTAAATGACGTGTCACTTGTTTGATACAGCAGGAGAGGCTCTTTATCTCAACAATGATTTTGAATGGATTCAGTAGCATCCAATCAGAACCTTTCAAAGTAACCTTTTCTTTATCTGCCAGACTTTGAATATGGAATACAGCAGGGTTTTTTTTCACGAGATATTATTTTATAGCACTATAAAGTCATTCTGGATGTCTAACTATGACACTTCTTTGTATAAAGTTCAGAGATATAAAATTTTGAAAACAAATTTGAGCCAGTAAAATTTCCTCCAGAAGACAAAATTCTGTGAGGTTTTGTTTTTAATATCTACACACACACAATTTTCATAATCAAAGCAAGTTAACAGTATTGCAAGAAAAATAACTCTCAGAATTGTACTATAATCGGATCAACTTTTCAGCATTGACCCTTGCTGTTATTAGGTGGACTACTACTTTAAGTATGGCTGCCAATGCTTGTACCTAATTGCACCTGTGAATTAAATAACAGTGCTTGAATTGTGCCCTTTCCCTCCCCAAAGCTATTTACAGTTGTACCAACAAGTCGATGGGTACATTTTGACCTCTTGCTCACAAGTTTGAAAACAAATGGCCCATGCACATTTTAGACACTTATTTATTTAGAACAATTTGTGTTGGTCTCAGCTTTTAAGTAAGTATTGTATAAAAGAAAGTTAGTATGTAGTGTAATGTTTCTACAGAAATCTTTAACTCTTTAAAAGTTGGAAAGAAAAGTTATGTCTTCAAATAAGTTATTTTTAATTTTTCAAACAAAATGCCTCGTGTTATTTACTTGACTTTGTACAATCTAAATTGAAAACTGAAATAAGTCGTTTTACTTAGAAAAAATAGAATTATCAACTCTTTGAACAGATCTGGTAACACTGAATAGACCTAATGTTTTAGAACTATATCTATGTGTTCACAGAGCCAAGTTTGTGAGATAGACACCACACTAATGTTTCTCTCATTCTTTTAAAATGAGAAAAGTAATAAAGGTATTAGCCAATTATGTTTCTTATTGCTATCCTTATGTTCTCAGAGCACTTAGACATTTGCTGTCCCTGATTTAGCCTTCTCTCCTGCCTGCACGCTTACCAACTCCAAAGTTCATATTTTAAGCAATTTCAATCAGGACAGATTAATGAATCCCAGCCTATTCATGGGAACCAACTAATTCAGAATGAATCTTTCCTAATTGTTTTGTGTTCACATGGGTGTTCACTTTGGCTCCTCCTCAAGCCTCCAGCCAAGGGAGAAAATTATCTCACCACACCCAACTAAAAACAGAGTCAAGGAATGATTCCTTTGGTGAGCAACTGAATAAGCAGTTTTAGCTTGGTGCATGTGTGTTTTTAAAAAGGCGATCTGTTTGTAGATTGTTAACAAAGCAGTTTCCACAAAGAAGAATATCAATTCCTGTTGTTGTTTTTCCTAGCAATAACGTTCTGAAATTTGCAATCTTTAGCACAAAGTTTTTAAAATCCCAAATGACATGTTTTTTTTTTCGTTTTTTTTTTTCCTGTATGGAAGTTTTCTTAAAAAGCAAATTGTAATTCTTTTCTCAGTCGTTTTCTTTTTTTCATCTCTACTTTTCCAAAATAACATAATTTTCTGATAGTATCATCTCTTAAATTTTAAAAGCACGTTCTTGAGTTAGCTTTTTCTTTTCAGAAGGCAAATCTTAGTGCTCTAATTTAAGAAAATAAAAGGTCCTAACACTATTATGGCACAGAACATTTTACATAGTTTCTTGCCCTTCTGCAGATGAAAGTCCGGAATTAGTAATTGCATGGTTGGACCTGGGAACTCTGTCTGAGCCCACCAGAGAGGCCTGGTCCAAGTTTCCCATATCTGGGATCTCTTAGCTTTTGGAGAACAAGGCAGATTGGGTGCTTATAAAAAATAAAAGAGAAATATGCCCATGAGCTGAATTGATATTCTAGAGAAAAATGAAGAGGCTTTCGTCAAGAAATGAGGAAGTGCTAGTGAAGTTTTAGAGATTCTGGTTCCTCTTCACATCTACATCCAGGAAGTATCACCACCACTTTCCAAGGTGATGAATCAGACAATTCACTCCTCTCAGGAGTGGTTTCTGCAGTGGTGGCTGGAAAAGGACTTCTTTTGAGGCTTCATAAACACCTTTTGAAAATGGTGGTAATGACAGGCTCGGTGGTCTTTTGCCATAAGGTTTATGGGAGGATTTTAGTTGTAGAATTTTAATAAATGCCACTAATAAGAGCTCAATGAGATAAAAAATCTGTGTGGATGTAAGAACACAAACAGAAATTTGAAAACATCCTTGTCTTCCACAAAGTCATAAGAATTTATTTCTGGCCCAGTGAAAGTGAATGACTGACTTCCTCTCATGGTATGTTAATGCTGCCTTAAGATCAAATATATAAACATCAAATAACGATGTCATTTGTATGCTTTCAGAGTGTGGAGGAGGTGTATGATCCTGCAACATAAGTGTTCTGGTGGTATTTACCCAAGTAACCTCTCATTTGGAAAAGTAAAAACTTGTCTGCCTCTTATTTTCTAAAAATTCTCCCCATTTTATAACGTTATCCAGTGAAGAAAACTAGGTCTCTTTAACTCCTTTAGGCAAAAGCAAAAGCCAGATCAAACTAGGTAAGTTTCTGCTTTATTTTTCACAGGATACAGTAAGCACAAATTTAAATATTGCCAAATCTCATAAACCATGCCCTGTTTGTGAATGAATCTCAGGGGACATTTCAAAAACAACAGAGCAGACCTTTTGATTTTCCTTAGCCATGTTCTCTATTCTCCTTTCTTTGTATTTTCTTGATTAAAAAGAGACATATAAACATTCTGTTCTAACACCTGCAATTCAAGGCTATATATATGATGCTACTTAATTGCACTTTACAATACTTAGTAAACTATGCACCCAGGTTACTCTGTGTTTTTGTTTGCTTTCTATTTTTTATACTGTTTTTCTCTATTCAGGAAACAATCCACAAGCATTTACTAAGCACATTCCACCTATTTAGTCTCCAGTATTAATTTCTTCCTTCTTGGAATACTTACGTTACACGATGAAGAGCTCTGTCAAAGATGAGAAGGTTCTCATCTTTCTCCTGGAAGCTAACATGTGAGTGCATGTGTGTGTGTATATAAAAGAGCAGGGTGAGTACATCAGGAATATATGTGTAAACAATCAACTGCAATTCAAGTCAGAATGAAGAAAGTGATCACAGTTAATATTATAGATGTGTCTCTTCTGATTCTAAGCCACATACCCACGAGGTCTGTGAAGCAGGCAGCTTGGGAGGAGGAAGATGGGCAGAGAATGAGGAGGAGGCATTGTCTTATGAGATAGGGGATTGATGGGCAAGCACCCTGTGTGAAGGAGCTGAGCTGCCTGGATAGGTGAGGTAGTGCATGCCTCTTTTCCCTTACCTCTAGGAAATCAAATGTCTCCATGAGATGACCTCTGATATGGCTTAGATGTTGGTCCTCACCAAATCTCATGTTCAATTGTAATCCTCAATGTTGAGGGTGGGGCCTGGTGGGAGGTAATTGGATCATGGGGCTGGTTTCTCATGGTTTAACACCACCCCCTTTTGGTGCTGCCATTGAAATAGTGAGTTCTCATGAGATCTGATTGTTTAAAAAACTGTGTGGCACCTCCTCCCTCTCTCTCTTGCTCGTACTCCTGTCTTGTGACATGTGTGCTCCCCCTTTGCCTTCTGTCATGATTGTAAGTTTCCTGAGGCCTCCCCAGAAGCTGAGCAGATGCTAGCATCATGCTTACTGTACAGTCTGTGGAAACATGAGCCAATTAAACCTCTTTTTTCTCATATATAAATTACCCAGTCTCAGGTATTTCTTTATAGCTATGCAAGAATGAACTAATACAACCCTGATGACCACACATGATGGTCAAGTTAATATACTGTAATATACACATTGTCCTGAATGAGTGGGTTTTCTTTCATCTCTGTCAGAAAGTAGCCTCTCATTCAAACACTATTTCCTTTGTAGTCAAAAGTGTCCCACTGTGTTTAGACTTTAGCGAGACAATGCTTTGAACCTGGTTTGAGACTCACATTTCATGTGCTTTTAAGTCTTCAGTTTTTTAAGCAAAAGAACCTTAAAGCTAAAAAGACTCAATAATAAATTCAGAAAATGTAAGGTGATTTCTCAGGATTTTTAGGGGGGGAAACAGAGGGGTACCTGAAATAGAGTTCCTTGAACTTCCTTTGTGGATTTACAACATCATTTTCTCCTGATTTTCTGAGCACCTTTCTTCTTAAAGGATTAAAAGTCATTTGTTACTTCACCAATGTGTTCATTTATTCAGCATTTATAATAGGATATTGCATTCCAAGCACTGTGTAAGAACTCAAGGAGCTCAAAGAGTATTTTTGGGTTGTCATTTTTTCTTTTAGTTTGGTTTTTAGGCTAAAACTAACTAACTAAATAAAATGAGTTAAATGCTCTGCCAGAAGCCCAGAGAACCCCAGGAGCCTGGAGGAAGAATCTTTACTTGCTGTTCTGAGAGGTCAGAAAGAACTCAGAGCTTAGCCCAAGCTGACCCTTTGGAGATATGAAGTGGTCAAGCACAGGGCACAGAATGTAAAATAATATAAAGGCAAGAGGGAATATTAAAAGTGGTGGGAAACTGAGGAGGATAGAACGGACCAACCAAAAAACAGTAAAAACAATGCAGTGGGAGTGGCTGCTGATGCCACTGAACTGGGGGAAAGATGGTAAGTTAGAGGAAAGCAGGCTGAGTTTGAGCTGCCTGGGGCCACCCCTGTTTACTCTTGTTTTACTCCCTAGACTCCCTCGTTTGAATACTGTCAGAGCTGACTATACGAGGACCAAGTGCAAATTCCGTAGAAGGCATTCCACACCCTGCTACCCTGTATCCAGTGACAACTTCCCAGCCTGACCTTTCATACTCCTGATCTTCCTGCTCTCAAGCACACCCTGCAAGCTCCAACTCTGAGCCTTTGCTTATCTAGACTTAGCTGAGCTTTATGCTACCTGATCAAGTCTGACTCATTCTGCAAGATCCATTTAAATGTACCTTCTAAGTAAAGCACTCTGGGACTCCTTATAAACCCTAAATCAAAATGAACCACTGTATCCTGTACACTGCCATGATACTGTTCTCAAATCTTCCTCCATTAAATTAGCACTTACAACATTGGACTCAGAATAGCTAGTAAGTAGCTGTGACTACTGTGTGTTCTGTATAAGGTATTTCTTTAACTATACTGGCTCACTTAATATTCATAAATGATATATGAGGAGCATACTATTACCTTATTTTACAAATATGCAAACTGAGTCACAGAGAATTGAAGTAATCTTCCCAAGACCACAGAGCTAATAAATGAGAAAGCCAAGATTCAACCCAGCCAGCCTTGCTCTAGTGTCCAGACTTCTATGGTGAACTCCCCTATAAGGAACTTCTGAAAACAAGACTGGGTTTCACTCACCCTTGTATCCCCACTAGCTCTAGGGCTGGAAATACTCCATAACCATCTGTTACATTATTATTTATGTTAAGACTTTTAAAAATCAGACGGTAACTTTTAATAACTTCCTGTGATAATATCTTCTGATCTCATTGCTATATGGTCAGGAAGCTCTTTATAATATTTATCGTTAATCTTCCTTAGTATTGTCAAAATGCATCCTCTCTGGCTCAATCATCAGTGGACACCCAAAAAACTCTTCCGTCTTCAATTTAAAATACAATTCTGTTTTCAATTTTAGAAAAAGCCTTCCCTCTCTACTGGATCCTCCCCCTCAACATACAAATGTACTTCCCTTTCTCCCATCTAAAAAATTTGGTTAAAAAGTACCAAAGAGTCTGTTACTTCCACTTTTCTTCCCTGCTACCTCCCCATTTTTCTTACCCATTAGAGCAAAACTCTCAGCAAGAGTTGCACATACCCACTTTCACATTTCAGCTCCACTCATCCTCTCTTAAACCCATTTCAGTCAGGCTTTCATCCCCACTATTTCTCAGAAACCGGACACAACTAGTTGTCATTTTCCTGTCAGTCCTATTGTGTGACCTATTTGCATTATTCAATGAATTGATCTTCTTTCTTTAAAATGGTTTCCTCATTTGAGCCGCAGTGTACTACACGTTTCTTTTCTTCTTATTCTTTACCACTTCGTAGATTGGTTTCCTGTGTCTACTTTTTCCTGAGCATCCATACTTGAAATTCCATAGATTTAGCCCTTGGTTCTCCTTTCTTGCCACACTCCATTGATTGTATCCTCTGAGCTCAAGGCCTGAAAAACCATGTAGACACCAATGACTATCAAACTTGGATGTCCAGCCCAGACCACTTTCCTGAACTCCGTATGTATTTATCCAATTGCTTATTCATTATCTGCTCTTAGATGTCTGATAGACATCTCAAACTTAACATGTTCCAGCTGAATTCATCTTCAGCACCCTCATTCTGTCCACAAATCATGACCTTCATAGTTTTCTCCCATCACAATAAATTGTAACTCCATCCTTTCCACCATTCAGACCAAAAGTCATGATAACATCTTTTCCTCCTCTCTTTTTTTCATACCCTGTATCCAACCTGTCTGTAAAGCCTACTTCCAAACTTCTTCAGGACGACTTCCTCCCTCCTTCATGACTGCAATGTTAATGTTGGCAACCACGATTATTCACCTGGATTACTGTGAAAGCCTCTTAGCTATATGACTGCCACTTTTCCACACGTCTTTTCTATTTTCCACATTGCAGTGAGAGGCATCCTTTGAAAATTGAAGTCAAATCACATCATGTCTGTATTCAAAACTCAGCAATGTTTTACCATATCCAGAACTAATTTCAGGTCCTGAATACCTTTGTTAATTTTCTGTCTCAATGATCTGTTGAATGCTGTCAGTGGGGTATTAAAGTCTCCTTATATTATTGTGTGAGAATATAAGCCTCTTTGAAGGTCTCTAAGAACTTGTTTTATGAATCTGGTTGCTCCTATATTGGATGCATATATATTTAGAATAGTTAGATCTTGTTGAATTGAACCTTTGCCATAATGTAACACCTTCTTTGTCTTTTTTGACCTTTGCTGGTTTAAAATCTATTTTATCAGAAAAGGTCAAAATCCCAACCCTACCTTTTCTGTTTTCCATTTTCTTGGTAAATTTTCCGCCATTTCTTTATTTTAGGACTCTGTGTGTCTTCACATGTGAAATTGGTCCTTGAAGACACAGCATACTGCTGAGTCTTGGCTCTTTATCCAACTCCTTTCATTGAGGCATTTCACCCATTTACATTTTAGGTTAGTACAGTTATATGTGAATTTGATCCTGTCATCATGATTCTAGTTGGTTATTTTGTAGACGTTTTTTATGTGGTTGCTTCATAGTGTCACTGGTCTGTGTATTTTAGTGTGGTTTTGTAGTGGGCAGTAATGGTTTATCCTTTCCAAATTTAGTGCTTCCTTCAGGAGCTCTTAAGAGGCAGGTCAATAGTGACAAATTCCCTCAGCATTTGCTTCTCTGAAAAGGATCTTATTTATCCTTTACTTATGAACCATAGTATGGCCAGATATGAAATTCTGGGTTGGAAATTTGTTTCTTTAAGAATGTTGAATATTGGCTCCCCAGTCTTTTCCATTGTATAGAGTTTCCCATGAGAGGCCCAATCTTCTCTTGGTTTCATTCTCCCCATCTTTTTCAGGTAACCCCATCAGTCATAGATACAGTCTGTTTATATAATCCCATATTTCTTGGAGGCTTTGTTAATTCCTTTTCATTCTATTTTTTTTTATTCTTGTCTGTCTGTCTTCTTTCAGAAAGATAGTCTTCAAGCTTTGAGATTGTTTCCTCTGCTTGGTCTTTTCTGCTATTGATATTTGTGATTTTTTGTGAGGTTCTTGTAGAGTGCTTTTCAGCTCCATCAGGTTGGTTATGTTCCTCTCTAAACTATTTGGCTGTCAGCTCCTGTATTGTTTTATCATGATTTTTTGCTTCCTTGCATTGAGTTACACATGCACCTTTAGCTCAGCAAAGTTCATAATTACCCACCTTCTGAAGCCTGCTTTTTCAATTCAGCCATCTTAGCTTTAGCCCAGTTCTGTGCCTGTGGTGGAGAAGTTTTGTGGTCATTGGAGGAAAAGAGGCACTCTGGCTTTTTGAGTTTTCAGTATTTTGCATTGATTCTTTCTTATTTTGTGAGCTTATCTATCTTCAGTCTTTGAAGTTGCTAACCTTTGAACAGAGTTTCCATAGGTTTTTCTGGGGGTTTTTTTATTTTATTTTTTTTCTTTTACAGTTAGACCACTCTTCTGTAGGGCTGCTATGGAGCTGGGAGCTCCAGACCCTAGTTATCTGTTTTTCCTGTACCTGGAGGTATCACCAGGGAAGTCTGCAAAACAGCAAAGATGGCAGCCTGTTTCTTCCTCTGGAGGCTCTGTCCCAGGGGATATTGTCCTGTTGCTGGCCCAAATGCACCTATAGAAGGTGGCTGGAGATCCATATTGGGAGGTCTCACCCAGTCAGGAGGGACAGGACCAGAGACTCACTTAAACAATTAGTTTAGTTGCCTTTTGGTAGAGCAGTTGGGCTGCATTTGGGGGGACCCTTTCTCATGCAGACTGTTTGGACTTTCCAAATCCAGCAGACTGAAACAGCTGAGTCGACCAAACTGCATCTATGGTGGCTGCCCTAATCACCAGGAGTTCTGCTCCAGGGAGGGATCAGAGCTCTGTTTGCATAATGTTGGCTGGAGTGACTAAGACTGACTGGGGTACCTGAAAAAACATGTGGAGAAAAGCTGGGCACGGTAACTCATGCCTGTAATTCCAGCACTTTGGAAAGCTGAGGTGGGTGGATCACCGAGGTCAGAAGTTTGAGTCCAGCCTGGCCAACATGGCAAAACACTGTCTCTACTAAAAATACAAAAATTGGCCAGGCATGGTGGCAGGTGCCTGTAATGTCAGCTACTCAGGAGGCTGAAGGACAAGAATTGCTTGAACCCAGGAGATGGAGGCTGCAGTGAGCTGAGAACACACCACTGCACTCCAGTCTGGGCAACAGAGTGAGACTCCATCTTAAAAAAAAAAAAAAGATGGGGAGAATAGAACCAAGTAAGATACTCCTCCCCCACTCCCCGACAGGGAGATTGGCTGCATCAGGAGGAATGGCTCAGAGTTCTGCTGAAAGAAGCAGTCTCACCATGATCTGGCAAAGCAGCTATGCTGCATTGAGGGAGACCCTTCCTTATCCAGACCATTAGGACTCTCTAGAGCTGGCAGGCTGGAATGGGTGAGTTGACCAAACCTCAGAGATAGTGACTGTACCTCCTCCTAGGAACTCCTTTCTATTTCAGGTAGACTTCAACTTTTTGTCATGGGCTGGCTGAAATCCCAAGCCAGTGGGTCTTATCTTATGAAGTGCCATGGAAATACGGCTCACAGAAGGATGCTGCTTGTCTCCCTGGATTCAGCACCCTTCCTGATGATATATACGGACAGACCTTCCACCTCACTGTGAATCCTGAGACTGGAGTATGTAAAACTCCTGGGTCTCTGTGTGTGCAGAAGTGGCTGTTCTGCTGAGACTCCATACAGGTTTGTGTATCAGACCGAAGGCCCTGGTAGCATGGGCTCACAAATGATCTCCTGATCCACATGTCGTAAAGATCTGTGGGGGAAGCATGGTTTGCTGGGCAGGGATATACAATCACCACTTCCCGTGGCTGGGGGTGGGGTTCCTTTGGCTCCATGCCACTCCCAGATGGGCTGTCACCCCACTCTGCTTTTCTATGTGGGTCGAGTTCTTTGCCTAATCAGTCTTAAGGCAAGAATCTTGAAATTTCAGTTGAAGGTGCTGTATTCACTGGCGCCTTTCATTCCTCTCCATGAGAACCATGAACCAGAGCTGCTTCTAATCATCTATCTTGGACCCTTCTGCCACTTTTAAATAAATAAGTATTGGAAGGGCCCTTTGCTCTGGTTTCCCCTTGTCTTCATTTCGTCCATTCCATGTATTCATGCAAATACGTGTGAGTGTGTGTACATGTGTGTGGCAGTAAGTATAGGTTCAATTGAAGTTTTTTGTTCATTTATTTGTTTTTGAGATGGAGTCCATCTCTGTTGCCCAGGCTGGAGTGCAGTGGCACAATTTCAGTTCACTGCAATCTCCACCTCCTGGGTTCAAGCGATTCTCCCGACTCAGCCTCCTGGGTAGCTGGCAATTGAAGGTTTTTAAGGGAAATTTGTGTGGGAAAGGCAAAAGTGGTAAAAGCAAACTTTTGTTGTTCATTTTCTTTTTTCCTATTTAAGCTGTAATCCCAAAGAAAAATTCCATCTCAGGCTGGGCTCAGTGGCTCTCGCCTGTAATCCCAGCACTTTGGGAGGCCAAGGCAGGTAGATCACAAAATCAGCAGTTCGATACCAGCCTGGCCAATATGATGAAACCCCATCTCTACTAAAAATGCAAAAATTAGCTGGGCATGGTGGTGGTGGGTGCCTGAATCCCTGCTACTCAGGAGGCTGAGGCAGGAGAATCGCTTCAACCTGGGAGGTGAAGGTTGCAGTGAGCAGAGATTGGGCCATTGCACTCCAACCTGGGCAACAGAGCCAGACTCCATCTCAAAAAAAAAAAGAGAAAAGAAAAGAAAAAGAAAAATTCTATTTCCTCCTGTATTGGCTATCAGTCTATATGGATTCTTGACTCTAATCTCCATATTGAATTCCTAAACTTAACAGGTAGGAAATTTGGGTTGTGATACAACTTAAATTAGTTTAAGTGCAACTCAAATTAGCCTATGCCAAATTCATTGGTTGATAATACAAAAGAGGTGGTGATTTGACTTGGATCTAAGGAATCCACGGGCATCATCAGTACTTGATCAATTTCTTTGTTTTCTTCTCTTCTCTTTTTTCTTTTCTCTTCTTTCCCTTTCCTTCCCTTCCTTCCATCTGACATCTGACTCTTTTTGTTGCTGTTTTTGCTACTAGCATCATTTTCAGGCAGGAACTTCCCATGTTGTTCCAACGCTGATCCAGGAAGAGAAGCAGTCCCACCCAAACCACCTGAACGATGAACGCAGGACTAATGAGTCTCCTAGAACATCCTGGAAAGAAAACGAAATTATTCATTAGTTTAATTCCCTACACTATTCAATCATAATGTTTTTTTTAAGATGTATTGGATAAGAATCAAAGTAAAATGTTAAGTGAAGACAGTCATGCTCCACTTCCCAAAGTGATAAATATATTATTTTAGAAAGGAATACAAAATTTTCATTTAGACACTTGACCAATAACCTATTTTCAACAGGCCATTTTTCAAGGGCTTGGAATTCTAAGGCAGAAAATAAATGTTACTTTAAAAAAAATCTCTATTTGAAATAAAAATGCCTAATCAAACATTCCTGTCAAGTAATCTAAATCCCAAGATTTGTTGTTGTAAAAACAAAAAACAACAGAAAAATGTAAGCAGGAATTGCTGAATAGAGATCTTTGAGTTACTTCTTATATTTCTTATTTCAATCAGTCAATCAGTTATTGAATATTCATGAGCCCTACTGTGAACTGTAGCTTATCCCTTTGCTAGGCACTGGGGAAATGTATGAATGGAATACAGACTAGTATGGATACAGACAAATTAAGCAGTAATTACACAACAGAATGGGTATTGGAAGACTAGTTCTTCCCAGGGAGTCAGGAAAAACCATTAAGAAGAAAAGTCATCTGAGATACATCTTAAAGAATAATAAATTATTCATCAGGCTAAGAAAAGAGATGATGTCTGAGGGAAAGACATTTCAAGATGAAACCACATGAGCAAAGTCACAGAGGAGTGAAATGGCTTTGCCTTTGAAGATAAGAATATGTTCATGCTGGAGTACATGCTGGCAACTGAAAGTGATGAGGTCAGGAGGGAAGGTTGTGGTCAGATTCTGAAGACAAATACCATGTAAAGAATGTTACTCTTCTAGCCAGTAATCTTCCCCTCTTCAGTACTGTATAAAATGCAACCTTATGTAAATGTGTATATGGGGCCTGTATAGGCATCTCATTGGATACCATACTAATGACAAGATACACAGTTTCACTCTTAATTTATTTTGCTCAAGATGAAACAGCAGGACAATACAGAAATGATGTTTTGGTGTAGCTTTCAGTACTGGCTCTGAGTTCCATAGGGACCTTATGGCTTTTTGCAAACAGTTGTCTTTCTCAGCCATCCTATGTATTCCTTCTTATAGGAGAGACATGTATGGCATTTTTGACATGCAGAACACATTTAAATCTCATTCAATCAATTTATAACTTTAAATAACTGACCTAATATAATAAATGGTCTGAGCATGAACCTTTGGTATACTTGTTTAGTTGGCAATTGTTTCTGAGCTATTCTGAGAGACTCACCTGTCTCTGCATAAACCATCCTGTACCCCCGCTATATCTGAGAATCCCCAAGATGTCTCATGCATGCTCATGAACTTGTCAACTCAAACACCTACCATTTTCTTCCTTTAATCGCTGGTCCCCTCTGGTAATATTTGTTTCTGTGGGATATTGTACTGAGGGGTGAGTCACTTTTGAAAGGTTATTATTATCTTAGGCCATATACCACCATTGCTTCCTGGAATCCTAGAGATGCCTGAAATTCTCAAAATAAAGAAGGCATCTTGGGTTCTGCAAAGTGTTGTTGCATTTTTTTTTTCTAATTGGGAACCACATGTCAGTATTGCCAGTAATGACTGTATATAGATTTTATTGACAATGTCATTTCAGTTTTACCTTCAGCACTTCAGCATACATTGAGGTCAAGAGATGAATGTATATGATAGACAATATGGTATATTCATGATTGTTTTTTCCTCTAGGACAACCAATCTTTTGTTTCCTGGACCAAGCTTGTCTTCCTGACTCTTTTCCCCTATGAGATATATGAGATTTTCTTCTGGGTAACTCATCAGTTCCTCATGCATACCTGAATTGCTGGTGGCTCATCCCATTCCTACTGAACCCAGAGGCATACGACTGGGTCAAAGAAAGGGAGCCTTTCCTACATTTAGATTCAAACTTCTTTTGAGTCACTAGATCTTGCATTTTAGGAGAAGCCACAAAAGGAAAAAATACAGTTTATGTAGTTATGTATTCATTGAAATTGCCAAATGCTAAAAGGGCTCTCTATGAAAAAGAAGTGCTTTAGAAGCTCTAGCTTTAAAATGAAAGAAGTGATATCATTTTAGTTATTTCCCTCTAGTAACCTTTGAAATATTTTATCTTTACAATGATGTGAAGTCATTTTTTTTTTTTTTTGAGATGAGGTCTTGCTCTGTTGCCCAGGCTGGAGTGCAGTGACACAGTCTCGGCTCACTGAAACCTCCACCTCCCAGGTTCAAGCAATCTCCTGCCTCAGCGTCCTGAGTAGCTGGGATTACAGGACCCGCGCCACCACGCCCAGATAATTTTTGCATTTTTAGTAGAGATGGGCTTTCTCCATGTTGACCAGGCTGGTGTCAAACTCCTGACCTCAGGTGATCTACCTGCCTTGGCCTCCCAAAATGCTGGGATTATAGGCATGAACCAGCACGCCCGGACATGAAGTCATTTTTAAAAGGTTACGTTGATAATTGATATGTGGTTGCAAGGAAGGGCAGAGACTTCATCCTAAGGAAAGAGATAAGCAGGAAAAGCTCAACCCAGAAACAAAGACTTCGTCTGGGAAAACCATATAGTGCAGGCTACTCTGAGCTCTTCCTGGCCTGGCCATGTCTGAGATTTAGGAAGACAGTGGTCTTTAGCTTTGAAAGATGTTGTAATGCATCATTAATTTGATATCCCCTCATAATAAAAGAGGGCAACATTTTCTTTTCTTTACCCCCGATGGCGGCATCGTGGGATCTAGCTCACCCCAGTGGGACAGCAGGTGTTGTCGGGGGAAGAGCAGTGGCGCTCAGGCATCTGACCAGATCTGCTCATAAACACTTGAATGAATCCTACAGAAATCACAGAAATGCTTGGGGGTTGAGAGGACGGTCTTTTTAATGATCCAGGGGTGAGTTTTAGCAGATAGGAGCTGTATCTGTTAAAAGATCAATTACAATTAAAAGGACCAGAAGTACTTATCCATCCTTTTTTCCCACAAACTGCCTTTTGTTGCTTCTTTACAATTTATTAGTTTTAATGGATAACTATAACCTTTGGCTAGTTTTCTGGATGATTCAATATCTCCTTAGAAAGGTCTCTAAGCAGATCACACTGAAAATCACATCAATACCCTTTGTGCTTTTTCAATTCATTATGAAGACTGAAATTAGATAAAAGCTCATCATTAACTCCAGAAATGAAACTTCGGACTTTACTCAGGCAGCAACAACTTTTTGTTCATATGCACTGCAAACAGTACAACCTGTGAACTGCACCGTTGCATTGATCGGCCATTGTTCAATTTAGCTCTTATAGCTGAAGGAACACTAGCGCATCACTTGAGTCATAAGGAGTCTAGTGTGTACAAATTCTTCCCTTTTTTTTATGTTTTTGAGACAGGATCTCATTCTGCACAGTCTGGAGTGCAATGGAACAATCATAGCTCATTGCAGCTTCCAACTCCTGGGTTCAAGGAATTCTCCCACTTCGGCCTCCTGAGGAGCTGGAATTACAGGCGCATGTCACTTTGCCTGGTGCCTTGCTAATTTTTTCTTTTTTTCTGTAGAGACAGGGCCTCACTACATCACCCGGGCTGGTCTCAAACTCCTGGCCTCAAGTGATCCTCCCGCCTTGACCTCTCAAAATCCTGGTATTACAGGCATGAGCCACTACACCTGGCCCAAATCTTATTCAGTTGACTCCAAGTCTCATTTGTATCACTTCCCTCCAACATCTCTCACCATTTGTCCCTGCCCCATCCATTCTTCTCTTTTCCCTTCCAAGTTTCAACAGTGCTATCCTCCTCAGAACTGCATCGCATGCCCTGAAACACTTTCACACTTTCTCTCAACCTGCACTCAATCCTTTCAAGGACCAAACATGCCTAATCTCAGAGAAGCCTCCCCACCCATCAGTCCAGCCCAGCCCAGACTCTGAGCACAGGTTCCTGCTTGCTCTGGGACTTCACCCAGTTCTACGTCCCCACCTCCTGCCTCTGCCCTTCGCCCAGTGGACACCCTGAGGCGATCGCCTGCTCTCCCAGGCTAGTTATGCCATTATCTTCACTCTCCATCCCTGGAGCCAGTTTTACCACTCATTGTTCACTAGAGAAAGGGAAAAAAAACAAAGGTTTTAACTTTCAGGAGGCACTTAACTAGGCAGGAATTCGGATGCTATAGGACAGTCACATTCAATCCCCTTTTTCTTTTTTCTTTTTTTTTTTTTTACCATAACCCATTAAAAGAAATACCTTTTACACTCTGACCCAGTGCATATACTTACACACTGAAGAAAATATAAGTTAATACAACACACCAGAGGAAGGAACCAAACACACAACTATATCATGTGCAAAATTAATTCTTATGAATTCAACCACACATTTAAAAAATAATGGAAATTTAGATAGGATGCATGTACTTTAAAATATTATGTACATTTCTGTGTTGTAATTAGAATAGCCAATACTTATTCAGCACTTGCTCTGTGCCTGGCACATATATTAAATCACGTAATTCTCCTAACACTATGTGATAGGTGCTGGTATTAGCCCTATTTTACCAACAGGGAAGCTGAGGCACAGAAAGGTTAAATAACTTTCCCAGGGTCACATAGGTAGGAAATAATTGGACCGGGGTTTACACTCAGGCTGACACACTCCATCACTATTATCCTACCCCCTCAATCAGACATGTGCAACTTTATACCACTACGTAAGGTTATATTCACAAAGCAAATTGCTGTTTATCAGTAAATTAGATATTTTTCTAGGTTTTTGTGATCAAAATGATTCTGGTTTCATCCACTACCTTATAATCTTACTCTCTGCAAGATAAAATTTACAGGAAACATTCATATTTGACAGGCTTTTAAAAATTTTGAAGATGGCATGAGCTTTCTTCATGCAATAAATTGATGTTAATAATTAGCATATTCTTTCTACTTAAATATAAAATACTGGAATTATACATTACAGTAAGAATCAACTGTGACCAGGTGCAGTGGTTTATGCCTGTAATCTGAGCATTTAGGGAGGCTGAGGTGGGCGAATCACTTGAGGTTAGGAGTTCGAGAACAACCTGGCCAATATGGTGAAACCCCATCTCAAGTAAAAATACAAAAAAATTAGCCAGGAATGATGGTGGGTGCCTGCAATCCCAGTTTCTCAGGAGGCTGAGGCAGGAGAATTGCTTGAGCCCGGGAGGTGGAGGTTGCAGTGAACTGAGATCATGCCACTACACTCCAGCCTGGGCAACAGAGTGAGACTCCATCTCCCAAAAAAAAAAAAGAAAAGAAAGAAAGAAAAAGAAAAAAAGAACCAACTGTGCAGCTGCTTTTCTTAATGCAATTTCAAAGTTTCTTTCCTCATAAGAAAATTTACATATTACAAAAAAAATTACTTCCTAGAATCACAATCTGTTAGAACTAAAAACAGGCACATTTCAACCAACATACCATCTTTACTTTGTGAAAAAGAACCCTGAGGCCAAGAGACCCAGCAATTCTGCTTAAGAAACAATTTAATTAAAAATGAATGAAAGATTCTCTAAAAATTAATCACAACTTTCTTGAATACTACCAAGAAAAGTTCATTTATAATGTCACAAGTAATGTGAGATTTCTAAAATTAGTTCTTTTCTTAAAGTTTCTGTTGTTGAAATATTGAGAATGCTTTGTCTTCAAAACTAAGTTCTATGTGAACAACTTAAGTTGGTCCAAAGAAATAACAAGTTTGAGTATGAATTTATGCTAATTGGGCACACCTACTCAGAAGCAAACAAGTTTAACAAGTTCTCACTGAGAATATACATTTAGTAGACCCATTAATTTAGCAAAATAATAGTAATATTGACATAAAGCAACTATACCTAGCTCACAGGATAATAAGATGGCAGTGGACATAGAACAATGGTCAAATGCTTCCTGAGTTTCACAAGGTTTATTCCAATTCAACTTGGACATGCATCATAAGCTGAGTGTGAGGTAGCACTTTTGGTTATGGAGTTATCTGGGAGGTATGTGTAAAGGAACAAATATTTCATTAGGCAGTAAAAGAAAGTCCATTTAGCTTTTAGTAATGTTTTGAATTTCAAAATCATTTTGCAGAATCTAGCCAGGTAATGACTTTCCTGAACATTGGACCATCGATGAATTTGTGAAGGCAATGCATGCAAGAGTTTCCAAACTCATTTTGAAATTAAGAGCTTAACTGTTTAAATCAAATATTAACCCCCAGGTTAGAGAATCTGGTGAATAATATACATGTAAATGCAAATACATCGTCACTTTGACCCGATACTGCTTTCAGGTAGGGGTCTAGTAAACTTTTGTATGCATCACTCTCACAAATTCATCAGCTCTCCAGTGTTCAGCAAAGTCAATACCTGGCTAGGTTCTGCAAATACCATCCTGATGTGTAATAGCCCCTAGTAAGCAACAAGCCTTTAAATATATAACCAGTTAGGTTGTGAAGATGGATTAGACTGTCACAATCTACTAATTTGCTCAATGCTATCAAGTATTGGCTGGTGCTACACATGATCCAAAATAGTAGAGCATCCACTTATGTTTTAGCAAGTTTAGATAATCTTCAGTTTTAAGTGCCACAGTTTTATTAAATTCAAAGATAATTAAATGCACTGTATCCTCCGTCATTAAAAATAAGGCTGTTTCAAAAGATGATGATTGATTCATTTCATAAGAGTGCAAAAGAAGTGAACATTTCAAATAAAATATATCTGAAAATTAAGAGTTAAGGAAGTGTTCAACTACATTCATTAGATTTGAAAATCTTTTTGTCTGCTATCTCTATTGCAGTAAAATGCATATGGTAATCACACTAACAGAGCTTCTGATTTTAAATTACATTTTCATCTTCAATGCTTATATTCCTTTACTTATTTAAATAAAAACAATTCCATTTAGGGTTACTATAATACATTTATTCATTTTTGAACTTTGAAAAGTTTAACAACTTTTCCACTACTTCCCATCAAACGTGATATAAGAAGATAATTTAAATATTAGGTGATGGCATTTCTGTGGCCAACAAGCATATGAAAAAAAGCTCATCATTGCTGGTCATTAGAGAAATGCAGTTCAAAGCCACAGTGAGATACTATCTCATGCCAGTCAGAATGGCAGTTATTAATAAGTCAAGAAACAATAGGTGCTGGCAAGGCTGTGAAGAAATAGGAACTCTTTTACAGTGTTGGTGGGAATGTAAATTAGTTCAATCACTGTGGAAGACAGTGTGGAGATTCCTCAAGGATCTAGAACCAGAAACACCATTTGACCCAGCAGTCCCATTACTGGGTATATACCCAAAGGAATATAAATTATTCTACTATAAAGACATATGTACACATATGTTAGTTGCAGCACTATTTACAATAGCAAAGATATGGAAGCAACACAAATGTTCATCAGTGATAGACTGGATAAAGAAAATGTGGCACATGTGCACCATGAAATACTATGCAGCCATAAAAAAGAATGAGATCATGTCCTTTGCAGGGACATGGATGAAGCTGGAAGCCAACATTCTCAGCAAACTAACACAGGAACAGAAAAGCATATATCACATGTCCTCACTCATAAGTGGGAGTTGAGCAATGAAAACCCATGTCATGGACACAGGGAGGGGAACATCACACACTGGGGCCAGTCAAAGGGTGGGGGTTGAGGGGACAGATAGCATTAGGACAAATAGCTAATTGATGTGGGGCTTAAAACCTAGATGACGGGTTGATAAGTGCAGCAAACCCCCATGGCACTTGTATACCTATGTAACAAATGTGTACTGCACTTGTATTCTAGAACTTAAAGTACAATTAAAAAAATTTAAAAATAGGGCTGGGCCCAGTGGCTTATGCCTGTAATCCCAGCACTTTGGGAGGCCGAGGCAGGGATCAAGATATCAAGACCATTCTGGCCAACATGGTGAAACCCAGTCTCTCCTAAATATACAAATGGTGCGTGCCTGTAGTCCCAGCTACTCGGGAGGCTGAGGCAGGAGAATCGCTTGAACTCAGAGGCGGAGGTTGCAGTGAACTGAGATAGCACCACTGCACTCCAGCCTGGCGACAGAGTGAGACTCTGTCTCAAAATAAATAAATAAATAAGATAAGTAAACTCATAATGAGGAGTCTAGGCTGAAACAGACATGAAGGTAAAGTTCCAGAATCCGTGTATCTGATCATTTTACAACATTTTTCTTTATGGGCAGGTTTATTTTTTCATATTTGTAATCTCTGCTATTCCCTTAGTAGGGACCCTGCTAGCAATAAAGGTTGTATTTGTGAATGAATAACTAGATAGATAGATAGATATCAAGTCATGGAGCAGATTAGAGGATATCTAAGTTTTCCAGTTTTTGTAATTAAAAGGACATTGGGCCGCATTCATTTATTTTCCTGTACTTTTACTTGATGACAATATTATTTAGCAAGGTCAATAACATTTTATTTGAAACATCTTATGTACAAATTAATGAGAAAAATAGATTCATTACACAGAAATTAACTTATTCATGTATCTTGTTACATAGTTAACTCGAAAATATGTATCAAGTTTTTATAGAATATTCTGTGCCAGATGCAGCATGTAGTTATAGGTATTCAATAAATGCTAGTGGCATAAATCAAGTACTATAGTATTAAATATTAAAAACCAAAAATTCTAGTTGGATGAAAAAACAATAGTAGTAAATTACTCATTATCTGTGTACAAAACTATGTCTTAGGCTCACTTATGTTAGCAGTTTAAATGCTCAGTAGTTCTCTGATGGTTCGTATTTTTAGAATATGAGACTCTCCTTTTAAATATTGATATAGCACCTTTTTACTAGATTGTAATGTTACTATTAATATCCATAAAAAATGACCAAAGTTACAACTAATTTAATTTATATTTTATAAATTTTATTAGATTTTTATTAACGAGATGATTTTTATAAATATTTGAAAAATTTGAATAGCTATTTTGACATATTTACTATTCATTTACTTGAAATAATGAATGGAAAATATAATTTGTATCTATCAATTAATGACTATAAAATTTGATGAGTAAATGTAAGATTTCAGAGGTTTATTGCAATTATTTCAGCCCTCTAAGCTTCTGGCTTAAAGGCTGTGCTCCTCTGACCTGAGGAAAATAAATAATATACATATAAATACAAAAGAGTGCTTGCATTTTCTCCAGGAGGGCATCATGCTCTCTGGACAGTGACCTCCTTATGAATATCTTCACTCCACAACACCCAGCACAGCATCTGAAACATAGTAAGAACTCAATCCACGTTTATCACATGTATAAATAAATTATTGAATTTCACTAATTGGCAGGTCTCTATAAATGTATTATCCATCACTTTCTCAAATTTTTTCACTACCAGGATCCTTTCTCTGTTATAATAATTGACGGATATTCTTTCGCCAAGTGAGTGTATTGTGGAAGCAAAGGTGTTCTGAGGAGCAGGTGGAATTCCAGCTGGCACTCAGACCATACTGTAGCACAGGGGTGTGACCTTATTTGTACCACCTCCCTCACAACAAAGGGAAATGCCGTCTTTAAAGAGGAAGAAACTCTGGGAGGCTAACGTGCATCTTACCAAGGATCCCGGCATGAGGGAACCCTGGCTCAGGCACAGCTTTATTGGGTAAGGCTCCATTCAATGCCAGAAAGCCCGTGTGTTTAGAACTACGGGGAAAGGCGTCGAGATTTCACAATGGAATATCTAGTCCCATGGAACATTTCCAGATCCAAAAATCTTAACAATAAAAAGGGCAATCAGAAAAGGAGAATCTTTGGTACATTGTGAGGAGTTTGCAGCAACACACACAAAACAAGAAGCACATATGAACCAACTCACACATACACAGCAACACACACACACACACAGGCTGAGAACATCCTCTGAAAAGAAGAAACATAACAGATAAGCAACAATAATATGTTGTTAAGCAAATATTTAGAGAGGGATACCTAGCATTTAAGAGCATTATTTTAGATTCTCGTTGTATACATAAGATGGCTAGGAAACTTTCTCACCAGGGCCCTCATTCTCAACTTGTGCTGAGGAGGAAAAGCTTATCACAGGGCATTCGAAGATGCCTTACAGGTGAGTAACATAAACCAACTGTTGAAGGAGCACCGGGAAAGCAGCACTTGGCCTTCAGAAAACAATTCTGTTGTGGGCTGACGTGAGCAAGCCAGTGATGATTGCAAAGCCACCTGCTAGGGTGTGTCCTGGTGAGGAAATGCTGGAGGGAAGAGAATGATAACCCACATGACATACCATCCCTGTGAGGCCCTTTGCAGCCCACTCCACAGCTGGAGAAGGAAGTTCACCTGTGTCTCCCATTGGACTAAAATAACGCTGGGCTGATTACAACAAAGCTAGCCCCAAGAACAATCACCTGCCAAGTCCTGTCTCTTTCAGCTCTCCAGGCTTTGGCTTAATGAGGATTTGGAAAACTGTTTCCTCTAGGATTATGCATTCTCCACATCCCTCACCTACAGCATCCTCCACATTTCATTAAGACCCATTTCAAATGTTAGCTCCTCTCCGAAGACTTCTCTCACTCTTTAGAGCAAATAAATGTTTTCTCCTACAGAATTTTGTACGAACCTCTATTACACAAATTGTCACAAAACATTTTATTTCATTTTTTAGATACATATATTCCTCTGGTAGACTTTGTTAGTTACCCCATGTGCCTCACTTGTCTTCATATTCTCAGATCCTAGCATGGGGAGTGCTCAATGAACAATGCATTCTGCTCCCTTATTCATGTGTGTGTTTCTGGCTACTTGACATCTTCCACTGAAAGTGCTCAAATTGTTGCTAGCAACTCTTTTTCCTAGCAAAGAGATTAGCAGTACCTTTTTCGATGTTCATGTTCCGAAAGCAATGTCCTTGTCATCTGCTTCAGGCTTTTTAGACAGTGAGCGGCTGAGATTATTAAAGGAGAGACCAGAAAAAGCATCTAAGGATATTAGAAATATCATTAGATATCTCGAATAAAATAAAGACCATCAGGCAACAATCTGGGATTGAAAAAGTTAATATCGTCAGGCTCAAGCAACTTCCAGTGGCTATAAGATCATTCATAACCATATATCTGGTTTTATCTGTCACCACTTCCCTTCATATCCTTCATTTCATCTCATTTGCTCTACTCGAAGTTATACAAACTCACCAAGATTTCTCCTTCCCCTCATTTAGTGTCTATAAACATTTGCTTGCCTTTTCAACATAGTATCTCCATTTTTCAAATGAGAATACTTCAGACTTATGAACATTAATTGATTTGGCCAAGGTCACATGAGATCAAATCAAGTGGCCAGGATTTGATCTAGGCTTTGTCTGACTCCCAAGCTTGTTTTCTCTACCCCCTATGCCAAGCAATTCCTCTGATTAAAAATAGCAACATTCGAATTGTTCCCCATTGCTGAAATGTCATAAACTGGCAATAAGAGCTTAAATAATAGAATATTCTCATAATCACTGTAGACTGTACTTATTTGTAACAGTTTTGAGAAATGCACAGGAACAACTTTAGAAATAAAATTTTATTAACCAAATATCTATGTAAAAGGTTCTCAGATTTTAAAGCATATCCAATCTACTTTGGGTGCTTACTAAAAAAACTATAGTTTTCTGGGCCCCACTCTCTAGAAATGTGGATTTAATAAAACATAAAATAAGGCCTAAGAATTCACAGTTTAAGCATATTTTGGGAAACAGTTTTCTACGTACTCTATTATGCAAGACATTTTAAGTGTATTTTGGAAACAATTTTCTATATTCTGTTTATTATGTAAGACATTTATTACCATCAAATTTAATACATCTGGATGGAAGCAAATATTTTCAATTGTAAAATATTTTTGTTAAGATTCTGTAGTTTCTGCTCAATATGATTAATATGAGTCAGAGTTAATGATATAACATTGACACAAGATTCCTGATAGAATTAGATGTTACTATTATACTTACCTCTCAATCAATATATCTGAACGTGTGCAGATTTTCTAGGGTGTTCTTCTCATTAACTCTAAGTCCAAAGTTCTGTGACTCACAATATACAAGTTTGACTGCTTGTATGTGCATTTCCAGAGGTTAGTCATCAGCATTTCCTAGTACCTAGTTGATTATATCATGGAATTTTGATGATGTTTGCAGTTGCTCTAGTTGAAAAACCTTCCCAAGAACCAGAAACATGTTTCTAAAACCTGTTTCTTGTTGTAACTCTTCTCATAATTGCCAAAAACTATTTGCTGCTCACTGGCTGCAACTGCAACATAATTATTGAAATCTCTAGCAGTAGAAAAAAATACTATGTGTATATAGAGTATCACTATATGTATATGTATATCACTATATATATGTATATCACTATATATCACTGCTTGGGATAAAGGGAATAATAATAATATATATATAATATATATTATATATATGTTTGGGATAAAAGGATGAGGAAATAAATGCCTTTGAAAATACTAATTATTCATTCAAGAAGTTGTAATGAAGTAGAGTTTGTATGGCAGTAATTGTGAAATAGAGTCTAGAGAGATGCTCTAAGAATTAAGGTGGCAGAATTTCTGAAAAATAGGGCTTTAATTCAATTTAACTCAAAATATTTATTATGTTTATACTGGGTCCCAGGCAATGCTAAGTGAGCAGAGGGAGGGATACACATTCCCCCACTTTAAGCCCCTTTGTACTTCTCAGCAAGCACGTACACAGGCTCCAGAGCACAGTTCCTACCATCATAAACATCAGTTCTCATGGACATACCCTAAGCCTTATGAAATCATTTTACTTCTATGCACTTAAACTCTAATATGAAAGTTTTAGGACAACAATCTACTATACTTCTGGAAATCTCACTCTTTTGCTTGTATTAAAAATATACATGTCTTTTGACCTCACTGAGACTCCAGGCTCATACTCCGCATTTCTTCAGAATTAATCACGTAAGGGATTTATTCTTTGCTTCCTTCTCTTTCCAGAACATACCCCATAGTCTGTTTGGATATTCTTGCCAATACTCACCTCCACATAACTCTACGTGCTTCTGGAATTCTCCAGAAATCATGTTTTCACATTTGTTGGCTTCTTTAGGATTTATTTCCATCGTCTTAGATCTCTGAATAAAGATTGAAATATGTATCCTTTCTTCTTGAAACTCCAGTTTGCTTTCATTCATTTATCCATTAATTCAAAAATATTTATTGAGTAATATTATGTGCTAGGTTCCAAGGACACAGTTTTGATCAAAACGTTTTTCTTGTTCCTGTGAACATAACAGTCTAGTGGTGAGGACAGAGAATAACAATCACACAAATACCAGTAAACTTGGCAACTATGACAGATGTGAAGGAGGAGATGGAGAAGGTCCCAAAGAGCTCCTTCTGGACAGAATGTGGTATAAAGTGAGACTGGAGAGTAAGCAAGTGTTAGACAATTTAGGACCTTGCAGGGCAGATGAAAGACTTTTGTTCCCCCTCATTCTGATTTTGACTAAGGGTGAACATCTTTACTTCTGCATATTAAAAATTTGTATATTTTTTGTTTAAGGGATTGATATGCTCAGGTTTGCTCTTTGAAATTCTTTTTCCACCATTACTGTAGTAAGCAGATTGGAGGCTGGCCAGCATAGATGCTAGACCTGCCAGAAAGTTCCAACAGCAATCCTAGTGAAGGACAATAATCACTTGGCTCACATAGTGGTAGTCAAGATGGAAAAAGTGAATGAACTGAAGAGATATTTTGGATGTAAAATCAATAGACCTTGGTGATGGATTGAAATAGAAGCATAAGAAAAAAAGAATGTTGATAATATCTCTTGGGCTTCTGTCTTGCACAACTAGATAGATGGAGGTATTCTGGGAAGAGATCACTGGTGAAGGCGAGAATGAGTTTCCAACACATTGAGTTTAAATTGTATTTGAAACTTCCAAGAGAAATGTCAAGTAGGCAATTGGATGTATAGTTTTGGAGTTCAGGAGAAAAGACCTGGACTGGATAGATCTATAAGTTGCTATTTGCATGAGATCACTTTTGGGAGAGACTACAAACAGGAGAGAGGGACACAGACCCAAGCTTCATGAATGGGTGGTTAGACAAGAATATACTGGCAAAGAAACAGAAAAGTAACAGAGTTGGAAAGAACATCAGGGGAATTTCAGTGCCCTTCCTATTCTATCTTCAGGAGTCATATGGAAACTTTTTATCTTGAAGCGTTGCCTTTGATTTAAATTACATTGGACTGAGCTAGTTCTACAACTTCTGTGAAGCACTTTTTCTGTCTCCTTTGCTGACTCTTCTTCTTTACTAAGCAAATGTGGACAAGCCAGTTTGCCCTTCAGATATTTTCCTGTCTTTCTCTTCAGCTCTCCCTAAATGATTTCCTTCACTTAATGCGGTTTCATTAACACCTGTAAACTGACAACTTTTACATAATCCTCATCTCTATCTTCAGAGGGACAAAACATCATCTCATCGAGTTGCTGCACCAGTACTATGTATGTACACTACTCCAAAAAGTCAATTATGAAGCTTAAAATATTTTTACTTTTTGTTATAAAACAAAGGCCTGTTATTACTAAACTGTAGAAATGTATCAGAAGAATAGAAAATTAAACATATAATTATTTCTTCAGTTAACAGATTTTGGTGAATAATTCCAGAAAATTTATATGCATATACAAAATATATGTACACAGCATATTTTTATTTTTATATTCAAGTGTTCACATTGGGCACATTATTCTACATACTTGATTTTAAACTTATTGTAAGTTGGATATCATTCCTTGTCAATATATAAAAATCTGTCTCTTTTTTTTGTTACACAGTACAAAGGTACCCAAATTTTCGGACTAAATTCTATTCTAATAGACATTGGGTTGCTGAGAATTTTTCATTATTACAGCAATAATGAAATGAATATCCTTGTATGTAATTTTTAATCAGTTGAACCAGTGTACCTTGAGCTAAATTCAGGGAATAGAGATTGTTGCATAAAAGCATATATATATTTTAACTTTTATTAGCTGTTGTCAAGTTGCTGTCCCAAAACATTACATCAACTTACACTTTCACTTCAATCAAGTAAATAATTTTCTACTTCTGCCTCAGCAATACATACCTAGTATTTATAACAAAAATCTAGTACTTTTATTATAAACTGCCAATCTGATGGGTGAATTTTTTTTACTTAATTGTTGTTTTTTGCTATTTTACATCTGATTTTGACTAAGGGTGAACATCTTTACTTCTGCATATTAAAAATTTGTATATTTTTTTAATTCAAGACCTATCTGTGCTCATGTAAGTGAAAGAGCTCTTTATTTCGTTTGCCTATTTTTTTTTGAATCACCAATTTTTTCTTATAGTTTTACAAAGGTTAAGTATATATTTTGGAAAAGGACCTTTGTTATACATGTAAAAAATCTTTTTTTTTTTTGCTTATGCTTACTTACCATATAGATATTTTAATTTTTATGTCACCAAATTTATCAATCTTTTATTGGTCCTGGATTTAGATAGACATTCCCCAATTCAAGGTACTTCAATTTTTACTCATTTTTTTTTCCTCACGTTAGTTTCCTTTACATTTAAATATGTTTTCCATCTGGAATTTTTTCTAGTATAAGAAGTAAGTTAACTTTAAACTTCATATGGAACCAAAAGAGAGCCTGCATAGCCGTGACCAATTCTTAATATTTGTTCATTTTATGCACTCTCCTACAGAATTGAAGATACACAGACATGAATCTTGTACTAGGTATTAGGTAACAATGTTCTGAG
>CAUYQU010094448.1:0-28094 GCA_963574635.1 Cheracebus regulus | reverse complement strand
TGCCATTGTAAAGCAAATAATCTCATAAAGGGGACCCACCTCAGAATAATTAGGGAGTAGTGAAATCATTTCCCAAGTAGAGGTAGATTCAAAATGCTGTGGAAGATGTGGCACATATACACCATAGAACACTATGCAGCCATGAAAAAGAAAAAGATCATGTCCTTTGCTGGGACATGGATGGATCGAGCTAGAGGCCGTTACCCTTAGCAAAGTAACAGGAGCACAGAAAACCCAATGCTGCATATTTTCACTTATAAATGGGAGCTAAATTTTGAGAACCCAGGGACACATAGAAGGGAACAATGGGCACGTGGCCTCCTTGAGGGTAGAAGGTGGGAGGAGGGAGAAGATCAGAAAAAATAACTATTGGGTACTAGGCTTAGTACCTAGAAGATGAAAAAATAATCTGTACAACAAACCCTTGTGAGAAATGTTTACCTATATAACAAACCTGCACATGTACCCCTGAACTGAAAATAAAAGTTAAAAAATACAGAGAAAAAATAAAACTAAAACTGAGTTTTCCACATTCAATCTGATAATGAAACTGCAAATTAATTGTGAATGAACTCCTAGTCATCCTGTTGTGACTAAACATATTGGAAAATGTGGCTTGACTTAACTATTCAGCCTGGTCAGATTGCTGGAATCTCTAAACAAAAAGTTCCTCCAAATTCCAAAACTCTGATATTTTAGTGGTATGCTGGGCATATGTTAATAGAAACTTTTTAATATATTAGAACTCTCAATTTCTGAAAACTACTGGGCCAGTTAATTACCTTGCAGTCATTCATACTTACAGCCAACCCATGTAGGCTAAGACATCTTATAGAGAACAGATAAAAATAAAATGATCCTAAAAATAATTTCCCAAGATTGGAGGGACACCACCTCTCCCCTGATCTCTGTGCTGTGTACATGTCTCTATGTTGATCCATTTGTTTATGGGGCCTTCTCCCTGTGACAGGGTGAGTGACATTAAGGAAAGTAGAACTTTGTATTTACTTTTGTATCTCCAGTACTGCTGTACATGGCAGATGTTCAACAAATATTTAACAAATAAATAAATGAAACCAGAAACTGGACCTAATACAGGAATTATAACTTATTTGTAATAAGGGAGCAGGAAACAGTCTAAGCTAAAGCTGAGTCATCCTTGGAATGGCAAGAATTACGTTTATTGAGCTCTTATTATTTGCCAGGCACTGAATATGGATTATCTGACTGAATCCTCCACAGCACCACTGAAGAAACCAAATTACACAAAGTAAAGGACTTGGGTCCAAGATTATACAGCCAGGAAGTCACAGAGCCAGGATTCCAACTCAGGGTTTTCTGAGTCAGGAGTACAAATACTTAACAAGTATTTCACACTGCCCACTTACTGCTAACTTCTTTGTGATCTTAGAAAAATCATTACTTTAAATAAGTCTCATTTTCTGCACTGGTAACATAAGAGGTTTTGGACCAGCTGTTCTCTAGTGTCTCATCCAGTTCTGAGATTCTATAATCCTATCAACCCAAATTAACGAACATTTGCCTTTGAGCCAGCCTCTGTGACAGGAGATAAAATAGTTACCCATTTATGGATTCCTCTCATACCAGTGAAATAGTCTGTTTTGCAGTGTAAAAGCCCCAACTGTACTCTGAAATATTTCAGATTTCTTTTGAAAAAGTCCAAGTAGGGGAGGCAATCAATTTTGTTCCTTTCCTCTAAAAAGGAAATTGTGTGATAGAAACAAAAACATTTCAACAGAATAGGATGCTGTATCCAAGCCACGCTTTAAATCCCGTGAAGGTAGACACTTCTCACAGAAAGAATTCATGCCTTTTTTCTATCAGTCTTTGAGAAGTTTATCCCTGTTGTACAGGTGTCTAGACAAACCGGCTAAGTGGAATAAAACACAACCATCTCCACCAATATCCTTGAAGACTAAGTAAATAAAGTGCTGAGAAATTAAGGTGAAGAACAATTGAGAATTCACTGGGTGTAAAATTTTGCACCAAGCTACAAGATGTGGGCAAGGGGAAGGGCATCTAAAATGGGCATGAGTGGGGCAGATGGAAAGAACTGAAACACAGGCCTAGTCCAACAGGCAGCCTGGTCCCGAAAACATCTTGGTTTCCATAAGCTCAAGACTCTCCTCCTCTGAGCAGAAGCACTAAAGAAACCTGGAGAAGGAGAGTTTAGAGGGTAATCAGGGCAGGACATCAATAGGGGGAACCTACCACATCCCTCCCCAGTGGAGAGAAACCTGTTGGTCTGGCCTGCGAAAACCACTCCCACCCGCTCAGGCAGCACCAGCAGGAACCAAGGGAAATAGCATCACCTATTAACTCAAGAAGACCAAAATAACACTGCACAGGTTCTGAAACTAAACTGTCATTGGACTAACAGTCCAAAAGTACAGATACTCCTTGACTTACATTGAAGTTATATCCGGTTACATCCTGATAATGCTATTTTAAGTTGAAAATATCATAAGCTGAAAATGCCTAATGCACCTAACCTACCAAACATCACAGTCTAGCCTAGCTAGTGCTCAGGACGCTTCCACTGGTCTACGGTTGGGCAAAATTAACTGGTAACACAATACACTATTGAGTATTCATTGTTTATCCTTATGATTATGTGGCTGACTGGGGGATGCAGCTTCCTATTGCTGACAGTATTGGGAGGGAGTATTATATCACATATTGCTAGCCAGGAAAAGATCAAAATTTAATATTTGAAGTATGACTTCTACTGAATGTATATGAGTTCTGCATCATGGTAAGAAGAAAAATTATAAATTGAAGAATGGTAAGTTGGGGACCAAAACCCACATACTAAACCTAGTCCCACCCTAATTCCTACGATAACTACCTACAGAAATAAAAAAATGTAAATAGGACCTAGAGTCCCCAAACGTAATAGATAAAATGTTCAGAATACAATAAAAAAATCATCCATCATAGTAAAAACCAAGAAAATCACAACTTGAATGAGAAAAGGTAACCAGCTGGCACCAACACCAAATATATCCTCAGATGTTGGAATTATCTGACTAGGGTTTTAAAGCAGTGCTATGAAATAAATTGTGTTCCCCTAAAATTATATGGTGAGTCCTAACTCCTAGTGTGACTGTATTTACAGATAGGACTTTACAGAAGTAATTAAGGTTAAATAAGTTCATAAGGATAGGGCCTTGATCTGATAATAAGAGTGTTCTTTTAAGAAGAGACACTGGATGTTCATACTCCCTCTCTGCTATGTGTGAACAAAGCAAGAAGGTGGCCATCTGCAAGCCAGGAAAAAACGATTTACCAGAAAATGAATCAGCTGGTACCTTGCTTTTGAACTTCCCAGCCTCCAGAATTATGAGAAAATAAATTTCCATAAACTACCCAGTCAATGGTATTTTGTTATGGCAGCATGAGTTGATGAAAACAAACAGTTGTCATGAAAACAATTCAACAATCTATTGCAAATTCTTTTTAAACTAAAGAAAAATAAGAAATTTCAGCAATGACAAAAAGGTTATAAAAATAATCAAATGAATAATAAACCTAAATATAAAATACTGGATGGGTTTAAAAGCAGAATATTGATGACAGAGTATGATCGATTCAGTAAACTTGAGGACAGAACCATAGAATTTATACGATCTGAACAACAGAGAGAAAGTATACAGAAGAAAAATTAATAAGAAGAATCTCAGGTACATGTGGGAAAATTATGAAAGATTGAAGATTTGTATCATCAGAATCTCAGAGGAACAGATAAAGAGAATGGGATGGAAATAATCTTAGAAGAAATAATTGATGAAGATGTTCCAAATTTGGTAAAGTCACACTTCTATACATTCAAGAAGCTGAGTAAACACCAAACAGAATAAACTCAAAGAAACCATACCAAAATATAATTAAGCTTTTGAAAACTAAAGTCAAAGAAGGAGACTTAAAAACAGATAAATGACATACACACAGGGGCACACTAGTTCAAATAACATTGGATTTCTCATCTGAGACTATGAAGGTTAGAAGGAAAAGGCACAATATTTTTCAAGTACTGAGAAAAAAAGAACTGCTAACTGTTCTTTTTTTCTATATTTCTATTTCTCCTATAATAACCTATAGGAGAAACTATGCCTCAGGAATGAAGTAGAAATATAAACATTCTCAGATAAAGGAATACACTAAAAGAATTTGTCATTAGTAGCATCACTCTTAAAAACTGGTTTCAAAAAGTTCTTCAAAGAAATTATTTAAGAAAAGAACCTTAGTACATCAGGAAGGAAAAAGGCATCAGAAATATCATAAATATGGTTAATATAATATACTATCCTTTTACTCATAAGTTTATAATCTTGCTTGATGATTAGAACAAAATATAATAACACCATCTGATACCCAAACAATGGTATTTAAAAGTGGAGAAAATAATCTAAATAAAAGTGAGGTTTCCCCACTTCACTCACAAATATGTGACAAAAGCAGACATTTATGAGTCATATGCATATTACTCAGAGCAACCACTATTAAAACTATACAAAAAATACTTAAAACACTATAAATAAATCAAAAAATGAATCCTAAAATATGTTCAAGTATCCCATAGGAAGACAAGAAAAGAGAAAAAGAAGAATCATAATTAGAGAAAAGAAGCAGGAAAAATATAATAAAATGGCAGACATAAGTCCTAGTACATTGATGATTATCCTAAATGTCAAAGTATACCAATCAAAAGGCAGATATTTTCAAAATGGATAAAAAAATACACAACCCAACTATATGTTGCTTAAAAGAATTTACTTCAAATTCAATACATAGGTAGACTGAAATTAAAAATAGAAAAGTATATGCCATGAAAGGATTAATTTTTTTTAAAAAAAGGAGTTACATTAATATTTTATAAAATAGGCTTCAGAGCAAAGAAAATGTCTACAGGCAACGAGGGACATTATATAATAATAAAGGATAAATCCACCAGGAAAATAGAATGATCTAAATGTGCACACACCAAACAACAGGTGATCAAAATACATGAAACAAAAACAGATGGAAAAACAAAGGAGAAATAAGAAAATCCACCATTATACTAGGGACTTTTACATCACCCTCTCAGCAAATGTTGACACTACTAGCAGAAAATCAGCAAGATTTAGATCTGAACAACATAATCAACCAATAGTACCTAATTGACATATAAAATATTCCACCCAACAACAGCAGGTCACACTTTCTTTCAAACACTCATGGAACGTTCAAAAACTAAGACAGATTTTATCTTATGCTATAAAACAAACCTCAACAAATTCAAAGAATTGTAATCATGCAGAATGTGTTCTCTGTCAGTAATAAAATCAAACCAGAAATCAATACCAGAAAGACAACAGGAAAATCCCTCAACACATGAGAATTAAACAAAATACTTCTAATAACCTATAGCGCAAAGAACAGTTTTAAAAACATTTTAAAAACACAAAGAAATTAATGAAAACAAAAACAGAACTCATCAAAATATGTGGGATGCAGCTAAAGCAGTGCTGGGAGGTATATTTATGAAATAAATGTTTACAATAGAAATGAAAGAAAAAACCCTCAAATCAATGACCTAAGTTCCTCTTCAAGAAACTTAAAAATAATAAGAGAAAAATAAGCCCAAATTAAGAAGAACAATAATAAGGATAAGAGTAGAAATTTCTGAAATTGAAAAAAGTATAAAAATTTGATTAAACAAAAAGCTCAATCTCTGAAAAAAAATAAAATTTATATACCTCTAACAAGACTGACAAAAAGAAAAAATATAAATCAACAATATCAGGAATGAATTAGAGGATAAAATTACAACTCTGCAGACATCAAAAGAGAATAAGGGAATTCCATAAACTCCCCCCTCATAAATTTAACAACTTTGAAGAAATAGAATAATTCCTCCAAAACCACAAAAAATCAAATCTGAACTAGGATGAAATAGACAATCATAATAGCTCTACAAACATCATGGAAATTGCATTTGTAATTAAAGACATTTACAAATCTCCATGACACAAGTGTTTCACTGGAGAATTCTACCAAACATCTAAAGAACAATTAACACCAATTTAACACAGTATTTTTTCAGAAAATAGAAGAGGAGAGAATACTTCCTAACTCATTTTATGAGGCCAGTATTATCCTGACATCAAAACTATATAAAGATAGTACAAAAACAAAAAAAAACCTCTCTAGACCAATATTTCCCATAAATCTAGATGCAAAAATTATCAATAAAATATTTAACAAACCAAATTCAATAATGTATAAAGAGTTATACCCCATGACCAAGTGTAATTTATTCTACCTCATCAAGGTAAAGATGAAAACTCATGTGATCGTATCAATTGAATCACATAACATATGCTCAAATGATTTTTGATAAAGTTGCAAAAACAAATAAAAGAATACAAAACTATTATAGAAAAATAACCAAAAATAGATTGTAGACGTAAATGTCAAATGTAAACTCCATAACTTTTAGAAAAGAACATCGAAGAAAATCTTTGGGATCTAGGACTAGGCTAAGAGTTCTTAGACTTGATCCCAAAAGCATAATGCATAAAAGAAAAAACTGAAAACCTGGGCCTCATTAAATTTTTAAACTTTTTCTCTGTGGAATATCATATAAAGACAATAAAAATACAAGCTACAGACTGAGAGAAAATATTTTCAAACCACATATCTGACAAAAGACTAAAATCTAAATATACACAAAACTCTCACAGCTCAACACTATAAGAAAAAAACAAGCAATTCAATTAGAAAATTGGTGAAAGGTATGAATAGACATTTCACTGAAGAGGATATACAGATGGCAAATAAGCACCGCTAGAATATAAAGCATGCAGAAATACATGAAAAGACTATGCTGGCCTAGCCTCCCAGCCTACATCTTTCTCCCATGCTGGATGCTTCCTTCTCCCAAACATCAGACTCTAAGTTCTTCAGTTTTGAGACTTGGACTGGCTCTCCTCACTGCTCAACTTGCAGACAGCCTATTGTGGGACCTTGTGATTGTGTGAGTTCATACTTAATAATTTTCATTCATTCATTTATATAAATTAAGAATAATCAAATCTGAACTAAGATGAAATAGACAATCATAATAGCCCTACAAATATCATGGAAATTACATTTGTAATTAAAGATATTCACAAACAAATCTCCATGACACAAGTGTTTCACCAGAGAATTCCACCAAACATCTAAAGAACGATTAACACCAATTTTACACACTATATATATATATATATACACACATATATATATATAATAAACTTTTTCTCTTTATATATATATATATATATATATATATATATATATATATATATAACACAGACAGTTAAGTGTTCACCAAGGGTTAGGGACATTAGTGGGATATATTGGGAGATGGGTATCATTATAAAAGCATAGCACGTGGGACCTTGGTGGTGGTGTAATTGTTCAGTGTCTTGACTGTGATGGTGGATACACAAACCTACATACATAATAAAATGATATAGAACCAAATACATGCAAGGTTCTTTGAACTGACTACACCATGGTCAAGCCATGGTGACCTCTGTGACCCACACATACACCTCCAGATGGACTCCCAGAGCCAGAAAGTCTGAGTCAACCTTGTGACCCTGAACCCTGTGGCCTGATTAATCAACCTTGCGACATTCCACCTCAACAGGAAAGAGGTCTTGCCTCAACAGGAAAGAGGTCAACCTTGTCACACAGACCCTGTGACACCTCCCTCCAGCTCAGCTTGCAAAAAAACGCCCTGAACTATAACTTTTTACTCCCTACCCCAAATCCGTAAGACCAGCTCCTATCCCACAGCCCTCTGCTGACTCTCTTTTCAGGCTAAGCCCACCCACACCCAGGTGAATAAACAGCCTTGTTGCTCACACAAAGCCTGTTTAGGTGGTCTCTTCATTCTGAGCACCTAACAGTACACACACACACACACACACACACACACACACACACGACACAAGTAGAAATGGGGAAAACAGAGTAATATTAGTTGATCGTATCATCCTGTTTCTGATATAAAACTATAATTTTGTAAAATATCACCATTGAGGGAAACTGAGGAACCCATATATTGTATCTCTCTGTTTTATTTCTTATTTAAGTTTTTATTCTGTTTTATTTCTTACAGCTACATGGGAATCTACAATTTTCTTAACAAAGTTTTAATTTTAAAAAGTGGGTAAGAGACAGCAAACCTTTGCCTTTCAAAGGCCCAGTTTCTAATAGAGAAGACAGACTTGAAGGTAAATTCTTCTTCAAAGACGAGATAAAATGCCATCTTCTTTTGAAGCCACCCTTAAAGCTATCAAACAGAATTATTACTTCCTCTTCAGTATACCAAAAAGATCTTAATTATCCACAAACATCTTATGATAGCACTTAGACTGTGGTGTAATTAATATATTTGCTTATAAATCAGAAAAAGAAATCTATGTGAATTTTTCAATGCAGACTTCCTGATTTATAATCTGACTTTACTCTAACCAACTATATAACCTTGAACAAGTTTCTTAACCTAGTTAAGCCTCAGATCTCTCACCTATAAAATGAGAATATTAAAAGTGCCTACCTCAGAGTCTTGTCATTAAGATAAAATAAAACAACTTATTTAAACTACCTAGATCACCATCCAGAATATACTAATTTATGAGTTAAGTATTGTGAAAGGAGGACCCAGAACTCATTAAGCCAAAGGGAAGTCAAGCTGGGAATTGGGTCACACAAAACTCCCTCCCCTTTTGGTTCCTAAATAAGATGGCTACAAGATGAAAGATACACACCTCCCTCATATTTTGCCCACAAGGAAATTCCTAGTGAGCTCCAGGATCTTTACCTTAAACTGTTTCTGTTAAAATTCAACATGGCAATGTTGATATAGCTTATCCTTACAGGTGCAGTCACCCTCTGCCTACCTGACACAAATGTGTATCTGATTGTTCCCCTGCCTCATTTTGTCTATGTTGTTATATAAAAATGCAGATTCCATGCATCTACCCTCTCCCAATTTATCTATGTTATTTTAAGTAAAAATGCAGATTTCACTGAGCCAGACAAAGACATGAATGACTATTTTCTCTCTCCACTCCATTCACCTGAAAATTGTGTACTTCTCAATATCCTGCCATTTCCCCTTTACATTTGGAACCCCTTTTGGAGAAAGGTATGGACCTGTCTACCAGGCACACATCCTTAACTTGGGCAAATACACCTCCTAAAATGATTGAGACTTAGCTCGTCATGTTTTTCAATTGACAGTATATTTGATACTTAACTAAATTACAGATATTTGTCTAAATTTAGTTATTGTTTTGCTTTCATTATTTTTCTTACTTAATGACCAGTGAAATAGTATATTATTATTTTCTCTTCCTAAAAAAATTTGAGCATCTTATAATAATGATCATTTCATTCATTTATTGTAAGCCTAGAAGCCATTCATTATAAATGGTATTCAATAAATGTTCATACATTCACTTATAAATAAATGTTTATGCTTTATATATATATCAGTTTTTAAAACTGCTTTATTAAGTAAAGTTTACATATAATAAATTGCACATATTTAAAGTGTTTACTTTGATAAGTTTTAACATAAATATGTTCTTGAACCAATTCCTGCAATCAAGATGGTGAACATATTCATAATCTCCAAAAGTTTCCACATGCCCAAATGTAACCTTTTCCTTCTGAGCCTCCTGAATTCCTCATTCCCAAAAAATTCATCTGCTTTCTGTTACTCCAGATTAGTTAGCGTTTTCTAAAATTTTAAATAAATGTAATTCTATAGTGTGTACCTTTTTATGTCTTCTTTCTTTCACTTTGCATAATTGAGATACAACTATGTTGTATGTATTGACCATTCATTTTTACTGCTAAGTAGTATCTTATTTAATGGGATATCATTTTTTAATCCATTCACCTGTTAATGAACAGTTATGTTGTTTCCAGTTTTTGGTTATTTCATATAAAGTTGCCATGAATATTTATGTACAAGTCTTTATTTGGACATATGCTTTTATTTGTCTCTGGTAATCCTTTAGAAATAGAATGGCTAGTTCATATGCTAGGTATGTATTTAACTTTTGAAGAAAAATTTTCAAACTGTTTTCTAAACTGTTGTATAAATTTTATATTCTCTTTAGAAGTGCAAGATAGTTATTGTTGTTCCACATCTCCACAAACACCTAGTATCATCAGTCTTTTAGACATTCTAATAGGTGTATAGAAATATCTCATGGTGATTTTAATTTGCAGTTACATAATATCTAATGATGAAAATATTTTTGCATGCTTATTTGCTACCTACATGCCTTCTTTGGTGAAATGTCTATTCAAATATTGGTCCATATTTTTATTGGCTTATTATTATGGGATTTTGAAATGCCAAGATATTTATATTTGTATATTCTGGATATGTCATTTATCAGATATAATTTGCAAACACTTTTTTCAGCCTATGCTTTGATTTTCATTTTCTTAACAGTATCTTTCAAACGAGAGAATTTCTTAACTTTAATAAGGTAAAATTTATCAAATTTTTCTTTAATGGACTATGTGGTTGGTGTTATATCAAAAAGAGATTCGCCTAACTCATTTCTCAACTTGTGACTATCAATATTTTGGATGGGATAAATCTTTGCTGTGGGTAAGTGTGGTGGGCAGAGGAGGTGGTGTGTCCATCTGTGCACTGTAGGATATTTACTAGCATGTCTGCCCTCTACCCAGCAGATGACAGTAGCAACTCCTACTCCAGCTGTAACAACCAAAAATATCTGCAGATAATTGCAAATATCTTCCAGCACGGAGGACAAAATTGCCCCGGTAGAGAACCACTGGCCTAATTCAAAGTCATAAATATTTTTCTGTGTCTCTTTTAGAAGTTTTATGATTTCAAGTTTTGCATTCAGGTCTATGATATAGTTTGAGTTACTTCTTGTAACATGATATAAGGTAGTGTTAAAGTTTGTTTGGTTTTTTTTTGCACATGAATGTTCAATTTGTTCCAGAACAATTTGTTGAAAAAAATATTCTTTTCCACTTAATTGCTATGGATAACCTGTTGATAAGGAACTGACTATATATGTGGTTGGTCTATGTCTGGAGTCTCTTTTCTGTTCCATTTATCTATCTTGACACCACTATATACTGCCTTGGTTACTGAAGCACTATAGTGATTGTTAAAGCCAGGTGGGGTAAGTTCTACAACTTATTTCTTTCTTTCCAAAGTTATTTTGACTATTTTTGTCATTTGCACTTCCATACAAACTTTGGAAACAAGCTGAGTTTCTAGATAAAGTGCCTGCTGGCATTATGATTGAGTTTACCTTGACTCTATAGATTTGAGAAATTTTACATCTTAACAATATTAAGTTTACCAATTTATAAATATTGTTTATCATATTTATGTCTTCTTTAATTTCTCTAGCAATGTTTTATAATTTTCCTGCATGTGCTTTGTCAAATTTATCCCGTAATATCTTATATTTGTATATTATTGTCAGTGCCAAAGATAGTGGCAGGAGACAGACAAATTCCTAGGCAGATAGAGGTGGGTCCCTGATGAAACTCACCAAGGGAAAAACAGCCTAAAATCTGAAAACCAAGCTGCTGGTTCCAGATGAAGTCTACAAACTGAGTGAGAACTTCTATTTCTGTTTGCCTGCTCTTTCTTAATTCGTTCTTTCTGAGTAATAATTTTTAACCAATCAAATGCTGCCCTTTCATGCATCTCTACAGCCCACACCTCCCTGCTTCTGGGCTTATAAAAACCCCAGACTCAGCCACATGGGGACTATAGCCTCCAGCATTTGGGTTGGGGGAGTGGTGACATGCCTTCAGGTAGGGGTTGTCCACTTCAGGTCCCCTCTCCACTGAGAGCTCCACCTCCCAGGTTCAAGCAAGTCTCCTGTCTTGGCTTCTTGAGTAGCTGGGATTACAGGCACATGCCACCAAACCCAGCTAATTTTTGTATTTTTAGTGGTGATGGGGTTTCACCCTGTTGGTCAGGCTGGTGTTGAACTCCTGACCTCAGGTGATCCTCCCAAAGTGCTGGTATTATAGGCATGAGCCACTGCACCCAGCCTTGTCTGCTTTCTTAGTTGTTTCAGATAAGATGGTAATTCTGGTCAGTAATTCTCCATCTTGATCAAAATACACAAATTTTAAATGTATGTAAAGTCAATCCTCATTATTCATGGATTTTCTATGTCTGAATTTATCTACTTGCTAAAACGTATTTGTAACACTAAAATCAATACTTGTGACATCTTTGCAGACATGCAAAGAAAGGTGAAAATTTTTAGTCACCCAATGTCCATGCGCCCCATGGAGGTTAGATGAGGCTATCTCTGCCTTCCTGTTTCAGTTCTCATCCTGTAAACAAGTGTTCTTCTCATAGTCTATTTAGTGCCACATTTTCACATATTTGTGCTTTTTATTGATGACTCCACTGTTTAAAATGGCCCCCAAGCATAGTGCTGAAGTGCCGTCTGGTGTTCTAAGCACAAGAGACTGCGATATGCTTTATGGAGAAAACACGTGTGCTAGATAACTTTCCTTCAGGCATGAGTTTTGCTGTTGTCTGCGAGTTCCATGTTAATGAATCAACAATATATATCACATAAAGTGTCTTCACACAAACACACACATCAAAACAAGATTATATACCAATTTGTTGACGAAAATATTGTGACCAGAAACTTACAGAAGCCTAACCCTGTATTTGTCCTAGAAACAACTGTTCAGTATTTGTTAATTCAGTTTTTATGCTGACTTTACAGAATACAACTATAAGGAATAATGAGTGAGAATGGACTTTATTTTAGCTCTGATGTAAAGTAGATAAATATCCAAGCCCTAACAAGGATTTTTCCATTCTGTGTTCAGTCTGGTGAAGGGAAAAAATAATTCTGGTAGGTATATGTAATAAGATAAAAATAAGTTACATAGATGTAATTGTGTTACTGGAAAGGACTTGGAAAGGCTAGATAGTTAGAAAGAACAGACCTAAAGGGTATTTAAAATTATTAACTTATTATCAGCATCCTTGTTTCCCCAAACAGAAGGACCCTGACAACCAGAGGATAAAACTAATTTTCTTAGGCTTTTCTCTCAGGTTCTTCTGCCTGAATCACAAATCCCTTCATAGTTCATTCATTCAATAAACATTCACTCCACACCTACAATATGCCAGGCCTTGTGCTCAGATTTGAGGTTAGAAACTACAAAGACTGAGTCTTTATACTCCACCCGATCAGAATCAGCTGTGGAAGAACACAGTGTGACAGGTGCTAGGAGACATGCATCCCAGGATGTTGTATAGCAGAAACACAGAGATCTCCCCAGTCAGCTTCCCAGAGGGAAGGGCAGTTGCTGGGGCATTTGGGAGGAGACCCAGGAAGAGACAAAAGAGATGAGGGTAAGGAAGAAAGCCAGCAAGATCATGCAAAACCTTATATACCAAGCTAAGGAGTTTGAATTCTATTTTGCAGGCAAATAAGAGCCATGAAAAAGTTTTAAGTAGGAAAGAGATATGGACAGATTTATTCCATGAATGATTCTTCGTTTCTGTGTGGAATATGAATTTGATGAGGAGCAATCCTGGAGACAAGAAGATGAGTAAGGAGGTTGTTGCAATAAACAAGTGAGATTATAGTGGTCTGGACAAGAGAGTGCTGCTTCCAAAGTCTATTTCTTCCCCAGTGCTTTAGCTATATCAAACCACCCACTGCAATCCATACAGATAATTTCTTTCCTGCCTTTATACCTTAGCATGCCATTTTTCTCTTGCCTGTACTTTATTGACTGTCTTTTTCTGTTTGGAAAATGCCCATTCATCCTTCAGTGCACCTCTACTTTCAAACCTTCATATTTGCAAAAAGAATCTGCCTCTCCTTAATCTCTGTTTTAATAGCTCATCTCCACTATAATGCCCTTCAAAATTAATAAGTGACTGATCATTTATTTAAGATTTCAACCAGATTGAGATCCCCTTGAGAGCAAGGATTATGTCTTATACACCCTCCACTTCAATGAACACAGATTTTATTACATGTTGTAAATCAGGGGCTCTCAAATTTTAGAGAGTGCATAGGGGAGCTTGTTAAAATGCAGACGGGTCCCCCCGGAGTTTCTAATTCAGTAGGTCTGAGTTGCTAATCTGGGAACCTCATTTCTAACAAGTTCCCAAATAATGCTGATGCTGATACTACTGGTCCAGGGACCACACTTTGAGAAACACCACTGTAGATTTCCAGACTGTGGACTCCCTAGGTCATGAAGTTTATTAACTCCACCGTCTCATATGTTGTGATCTTCCACCATGTGTATGTGTCTCTGTGCATGTGTGTGAATGTGTGCATATGTGTGTAGAGAGGTTTAGCCTGGGTGCATATGCTTTTCCTTTATTTTCTAAAAATTTTTCAATGTTTCTATCCCTCAGAACAAAGATTCTTAGGCATAAATTATTATTGTGATAAGCTTAGTTATTACACTTTAAAACAGCCATTCCATGTACTTTCTGCCACATACCTATTTACGCTCTGGCCACGTAGACCACCCAGAGTCCCCTAGAGAGTCCCACTCATGAGCTAGTATCCTAGAATTATAATTCTCTATTTTCTATATAAAACTAATCATACACTCCCCACCCCCCCAAAAAAAACAATTTTAGCCAAAACAATCAATTAAATTTATCACTCACTTAAAAAAATCTAAATCATTGTCCCGATTACTAAGATTTGCAAAGGCCAACACTCACTCTAAAGGGAAGAAAATAGGTTGGCAGGAAGGAATGGGCTTTCAGCAATGCTCATAAATAACCAAGGATCATCTCAGTTTTATTTCTGTCCATATGAGCCGGTGCTGATTATTCCATTGCATCACCAAAACAGTTTTTCTCTATAAAATCTATTCCGTTTCATTTTCAGTTAGTTGTCAGACCTCCCTGGGGGTACATGTTCTACTCAGTTCATTTATTTTTGTGAAATTCTGCATCACATTTTCTTTTGTTTTCTTTGTAATCTCCTGATATCTTCACAGCTTCTCTACCAAAAGAAATAACAAAAAAAAAACTAACAAACAGAGGTAATTTACATGGTTCTTTGCTTTACTTGGATCCAATGACTGAGTGAGTCCCCGAGGCCCACCAATGTAAATATCAGAGGGGTTGACATGCCTACTACTTTCATGAGTTCAAATATAATTTTTTAAATTTCTCAATTATAACAAGTTCTCTTTTATTTCTGAACTTTTCATTGAACTTTAGAATGATTACAAAGTTAGCAATTATCTCAGAATAATTTCTATTTATTATAGAGCCCAATTCCCCCAGGGCTTCTATTGTAAAGCTATTTTCATAAATGTCCAAACTTCTTGTTGTTTCCAAATACTTCTAACATAAAACAATTATCCACAACCCTTTACATTCTCTTAAAGACTTTCCAAATCTCGTGAGTGTGTGTGTGTGAGTGTGAGTGTGTGTGTGTGTGTGTGTGAGTGTGTGTGTGTATGTAACAGGGTGAATATCGCAGGTCCCCTTTTGGGCTCTGAAGCAACTTTGCCACATAGGCAGTTTTGTTCGTCATCGCTGTGAAACTTCATTTCAGGAAGAAAATGAACATCTACAGATTTTTCAGTAAATGATCAGAGTTTGACACACTTATCTATTTCAAAACATACAGTAACCCTGTAAAACTTAAAGCTTTAAAATGTCATATAAAGGCAAAGTGATGCATCTATTTCAGAGTCAAATAGACCAAGATTTGAATCATAGTTCTGTCATTTAATAGCTACATAAGCCAAAACTTCTCTGAGACTTGGCTTTTCTAGAAATTAAGGTACGATAGTAACAAACACTCTGAAGATAATTAAATGAGATAATGCATACAAGCATTGGGCACATAGTAGATGTTATAAAGGGTTATTGCTCTCTTGCTATCCGTCTCTCTCTCTCTCTCTCTCTCACAAACACATGCACATACACACAGACTACATTTTTCAAACTTTATATATTGTTTTACAGTTTTAACACCGTTTTACCATATTCATCTTTTACTCTAACTCAAGCATGACATAGTTATATCAAATATTATAGCTATTATATACATATCAAAAAGAATGAATTACTTCTTTTTGTGTACGTACTTTTTACAAGACATCAGATTTTATTTAATGTTATGACAACCATATAGGAATTATTTCCCCATTTTTATTGAGGAATAAACTAAATTCCAGGAGGTAAGTTAACTCAGCCAAGAACACAGAGCTAGTAAGTTGGGGAGCTAGCCCAAAAACACATTTTCTGACTTAATTGTTATAGCCAGCACATCACGTGGCATGGTGAATATCATTCTCAGAGACATCTGGTTATGGTTTGTCTCTATATCCCCACCCAAATCTCATCTTGTAGCTCCCGTAATTCTCATGTGTTGTGGAAGGGACCTGGTGGGAGATAAGTGAATCCTGAGGGAGGGTCTTTCCCATGCTATTCTCATGATAGTGAATAAGTCTCATGAAATCTGATGGTTTTAAAAAGGGAAGTTTCCCTGTACACGCTCTTTTTGCCTGTTGCCATCAACATAAGACGTTACTTGCTCCTCCTTGCCTTCTGTCATGATTATGAGGCTTCCCCAGCCATGTGGAACTGTAAGTTCAATTAAACCTCTTTCTTTTGTAAAATGTGCAGTCTTGGATATGTCTTTATCAGCAGCACGGAAGCAGACTAACACAGTAAATTGGTACCAGTAGAGTGGAGCGCTGCTGAAAAGATACCCAAAAATGTATAAGCGACTTTGGAATTGGGTAACAGGCAGAGATTGGAACAGTTTAGAGGGCTCAGACAATAGAAAAATGTAGGACAGTTTGGAACTCCCTAGAGACTTGTTGAATGGCTTTGGCCAAAATGCTAATAATGATATGGACAATGAAATCTAGGCTGAAGTGGTTTCAGATGGAGATGAGAAACTTGTTCAGACCTAGAACAAAGGTGACTGTTATGTTTTAGCAAAGAGACTGGTGGCATTTTACCCCTGACCTAGAGATTTGTGGAACTTTAAACTTGAGAGATAAGATGGAGGGTATCTAACAGAAAGAATTTCTAAGCAGTAAAGCATTCAAGAAGTGACTTGTGTGCTATTAAAGGCATTCAGTTTTATAAGGGGAGAAGGGCATAAAAGTATGGAAAATTTGCAGCCTGACAATGCAATGGAAAACAAAATCCCATTTTCTGAAGAGAAATTCAAGCCAGCTGCAGAAATTTGCATAAGTAACGAGGAGCCAAATTTTAATCCTCAAGACAATGGTGAAAATGTCTCCAGGGCATATAAGAGATCTTCATGGCAACCCCTCCCACCACAGAACTGGGGACCTAGAAGAAAAAAATGGGTTTGTGGGTTGATCCCAGGGTCCTGGTGTTATGTGCAGCCTAGGGACTTGGTGCCCTGTGTTCCAGCCACTCTAGCCATGGCTAAAAGAGGCCAAGGTACAGCTTGGGCCGTTGCTTCAGAGAGTGCAGGCCCTAAAACTTGACAGCTTCCATGTGGTATTGAGCCTGTGGGTGCACAGAAGTCAGGAATTGAGTTTTGGGAACCTCCACCTAGATTTCACAGGATATATGGAAACACCTGGATGTCCAGGCAGAAGTTTGCTGCAAGGGCAGGACCTCATGGAAAACCTGTGCTAGGGCAGTACAGAAGCAAATTGTAGGGTCAGAGCCCCCACACAGAGTCCCTACTGGGACACCACCTAGTGGAGCTGTGAGAAAAGGGCCACTGTCCTCCAGATCCCAAAATGGTAGATTCACCAACAGCTTGTACCATGTACCTGGATAAGCCACAGATACTCATCGCCAGCCTGTGAAAGCAGCCAGGAGGGAAGCTATATCCTGCAAAGCCAGAGGGGTAGAACTGCCCAAGACCATGGGAACCTACCTCTTACATCAGCATGACCTGAATGTGAGACATGGAGCCAAAGGAGATCACTTTGGAGCTTTAAGATTTGACTGCCCTGCTGGATTTTGGACTTGCATGGGGCTTGTAGCCTCTTTGTTTAGGCTAATTTCTACCATTTGGAATGGCTGTATTTACCCAATGCCTATACCCCATTGTATCTAGGAAGTAACTAATTTGCTTTTTGATTTTACAGGCTCATAGGCAGAAGAGACATGCCTTGTGTTGGATGAGACTTTGCAATGTGGACTTTTGAGTTAATGCTGTAATAAGTTAAGACTTTGGGAGACTGTTGAAAAGCATGATTGGTTTTGAAATGTGGGGACATGAGATTTGGGAAGAGCAAGGGGCAGAATGATATGGTTTGGCTGTTTCCCCACCCAAATCTCATCTTAATTCCCATGTGTTGTGGAAGGAATCCAGTGGGAAGTAACTGAATCAATGGGGCAGGCCTTTCCCTTGCTGTTCTCATGATAGTGAATAAGTCTCACAAGATCTGAAGGTTTTACAAAGGCAAGTTTCCCTGCACAAGCTCTCTCTTTCCCTGCTGCCATTGACTTAAGATGTGATTTCCTCTTCCTTGCCTTCCACCATGATTGTGAGGCTTCCCCAGCCATTGGAACTATAAGTCCAATGAAATCTCGTTGTAAATTGCTCAGTTTTGGGTATGTCTTTATCAGCAGCATGAAAACTGACTAATACAGCTGGTCAGGTTTCAGATCTGGACTCTGGCTTAGGTTAGTTATGCTATTTGGGAAAGTAACATAATTTAAATTTCCTCACAGAAAAAACACAAGAATAAAAATAGTGCTAAGCTCCCAGGGCTTTGTGAGGATTAAATACATTAATTCCTCTAAAGCCCTAAGCATGGTGGTGTCTGGCACATAGTAAGAGCTTGATAAGTAACATCTATTAGCAATTTAACGAAGTGGAAAGGTAGGTCATATCTTCTGCAGATTAGAGTAAATGTGATTCTGACTTTTTAAAAAATCCTATATTTTTACATGAAACATTTTTCTTGAGATTTCTGATCTCCTCCGCCCAGAGCAGAAAGATTAAGCTACCAAATGGAGTGCCTGATTTCAGATCAGTATAAGGTGAGAACATCTAAAACATCATCCCTCCTCCCCTACCATTTATTTCCCTGACATGGAGTGGGACTTATCTGGGAAATATACCAAAGATAATGGCTAACCATAAAGGGTTTTAAACAGGAAAATAAAAGAATAAGCTTTTAGGCCAGGTATGGTAGCTCATGCCTATAATCCCAACAGTATAGCAATTATATACAATCGCTCCCAAGGCCAAGGTAGGAGGATCCTTGAGGCTAGGAGTTCGAGATCAGCCTTAGCAACATAGTGAGACTCTATCTACAAACAAAAACACATTAATTAGCTAGGCACAAGGGCACATTCCTGTAGGGGAGGTTGAAATAGGAGGATCCATTGAGCCTGGGAGTTCAAGGCTGCAGTAAGCTATCATCATACAATTGCACTCCAACCCAGGCTACAGAGTTTTTCCCTGACTCTAGGAAAAAAAAAGAAAAAAGAATAAGGTTTTCAGAATCCGTTTTAGACAGTGTTTCTTAACTGGAGGTGATTCTGCCTCCCCACTCCAAAGGATATTTGGTGATATCTGAAGACAGACTTGGGTATCATAACTGGAGGGTCATCATGATACTGGTATTTAGGAAGCAGAGGTCAGGGATGCTGCCAAACATCATGCAATGCACAGCTTAGCTCCCCATCACCACCACAAAAAAGAATTATCTAGTCCAAATGTCAGTAATGTCAAGACCAAGAAACCTCCATTTAAAAGATATGAGGAAAACGACATCATAGAGGAGCAAAGACTAAAGGAGGGGAAGAAAGTAAGGTGGGTGTTGCAGTAACACAGGAATCTAGGAACCAGGAACCAGGAATCTAGGAATGTAAATTATGAAATGTAAGAAGGAGGTCGATAAGAAAGAGGTAAACAGAATAGAACTAGCATAATTTCATGAGTGGTTAGCTGTAGTGGGTTAGGAAAAAATAAAAATAAAACAATCTAAGAGGCTTTGGTGACTGAGGAAACGATTATCAAAAAATCATGAGCCCCATTTTAGTTACCAATAGGAAATCAGTACAAAATTTAGGGGCTGAAAACAAGATCAATGTATTATTTCTTATGATTCTGTTTGTTGACCAAGTGGTTCTTCGGTTTTGCATAACATTGGCTAGGGCATTGGGACAGCTGGATGATACAAATGGTCTTATTCACATATCTAGCAGTTGGTACTAGCCACAAGTGCATAGCTCAGCTGTGACTATAGGCTACTGGCTTCAGCTTTCCTGGAGGCAGGCATATCCACGTGACTAGTTGGGATTTCTCAAAAAATGGTGGCCAGGTTACAAGAAGGACAGGGAGATAAGACCAGAATGAAAGTGTTTATCAAGCTCTTCTTGAATCAAACTTGTCAATTCCTACTAATCGAAGCTAATTCCATGTCAACCCCAGAGCCAACGTGAGAGGGATTTATATAAGGAATGCTGGAAGGGATGGCTTGTCAGGGGACACTAGTCTTCTACAAGTCTCCCACAATCTCTAATATCTATTGTTTTCATCACTGCTAAAGCACCCTGCACATTTCCCAACAAGTATTTGCTTACGTTACCATCTTCCATAGTAGACCACATTTCTCAAGAGCCAGGACTGTGTTGTATTTATCAAGACTCCAACCATAGTACCAGGAATGTAATAGGGATTATATTAATATTCAGTGAATGGTAGAAAATGACAGAAGAAAAGAAGAAATGGAAAGGGAAGAAGACAGGCTAGGAATTTCAACTATTCATAGGTATTTTATTTCTGCAGTAGAACAAATAAGTTATTTGGTTTCTCGTTTCTTCATTTTCAAAAGATAAATCCCCAGTTTGTGGCATTAAAAAGAAATCTAAAGATTAAATACTAATATGGTTTGGCTCTGTGTCCCTACTCAAATCGCATGTTGAATTGTGATCCCAAGTGTTGGAGGTGGGGTCTGGTGGAAGGTGATTGATTATGGGGGTGGTTTCTAATGGTTTAGTACCAACCCCCTAGTGCTGTCTCGTGATACAGTTCTCAGTCTATCTCAAGCTACTGTTTAAAAGTATGTAGCACTTCCCCCTTCACTCTCTCTTACCTGCCACTGTGTGAAGACATGTTTGCTTCCTCTTTACCTTCTTCTATGATTGTAAGTGTTCTGAGGCCTTTCATTCATGCTTCCTGTACAGCCTGCAGAACTGTGAGTCAATTAAACCTCTTTTCTTCATAAATTACCTAATCTCAGTTCTTTATAGCAGTGTGAGAGTGACTAATACAGAAATCAGTACCAGAGAAGTGGGACATTGCTGTAAAGATATCTGAAAATGTGGAAGCAACTTTGAAACTGGGTAATGGACAGAGGATGGACCAGTTTGGAGGGCTCAGAAGACAACATGAGGGAAGGTTTGGAACTTCCTAAAGACTTGTTGAATTATTTTGACCAAAATACTGATAGTGATATGAGCAATGAAGTCCTGGCTGAGAGGGTCTAAGTTTTCTGAGGCCTCCCAATCATGCTTCCTATATAGCCTGAAGAACTGTGGGTCAATAAAACCTCTTTTCTTCATAAATTGTCCTGTTCTTTATAGCAGTTTGAGAACAGTGTAATATAAATGCCAAGCTTTTTCAGATCAAAACAGGTTAACGAGCTGTGAGGCTTAGGGCATGCACATCCACTCCCATGATTAAAAGCTACTTCACTCAAAATACTAGTGTGGAAACATTGGCCCAAATGTGATTCAAACTACCAACCACCAAGAGCTGCTAGAGCCTGAGCACACACAGTCTCCGAGTGAGAGCCAAAAATGTCCTGCTTTGGGAAACATTTCTTCACAGAATAAATCTAGCTCCTGGCACTCACACTTTGTTGTCAGCCAAAGTCTGCCCATTGGGAAAACATCCGAAAGCTGTGTCAACAATGAATAAGATCTGAAGTTTTTGACTTATTATTTCAAACAAGGAAATCACTCAATACAACCCTCAGCCTCTTCTCTCTGCTTATTTTTTTTTCTTGGAAAACTCAATCACCTTTCTCCTCTCAAAACCAACTACTTTTTATATATTGTTAATGCCCAAATCTTCATCTCAAGCCCAGATACCTCTTCTCTGCTCTAGACCCATCCTATTCAATTCAATCCAGTGTTCTATATTACATATTAATCTGAAAGATCCACAAATATCTCAAATCAAACGAATCTAAAACTCAATTTATCACACACACACACACACACACACACACACACACACACACACCCCATCCCAGACTAGCTTTTCCTTTTGTCGTACTTGCACAGCAGCATAACTATCTACCTAGACAACTAAACTATAAAATCACTGAGGCCCACTAAATTTCTCCCACACCACCCTACTCCTCACACATTTGGTAATAAATACTAACATTTTCACATCCTAATTTAGTCCCCCTTTATCTCTTGCCAAGGTTGTTGCAACAGCTTGACAACTGGTCTCCCTGCCTTTAGTCTTTCCCCTCTCCATTTCTTCCTCTTTACTGCATCCAAAGTGATTCTTTTAAAACTAAAATCTATTCTGATCACTCTTTAAAATTTTAAATGGCTCTCTAGACACTGAAGCCTAAACTGCTTTAGCTTACACAGGGATCTCCAACTTCCAGGCTGCTGACTGGTACCAGTCCGTGACCTGTCAGGAGCTAGACCACACAGCAGGAGGTGAGCAGAGTGTGAGTGAGCAGTACCACCTGACCTCCACCTTCTGTCAGATTAGCAGCAGCATTAGAGTCTCATAGGAGCATGAACCCTATTGTGAACTGCATGTGTGAGGGATCTATGTTGCGTGCTCCTTATGAGAATCTAATGCCTGATGATCTGAGGTGGAACAGTTTCATCCCAAAACCATTCCTCTCCATCTGTGGAAAAATTGTCTTCCACAAAACCAGTCCCTGGTAAGAAAAAGGCTGGGGACCACTGGTTCAGAAGGTTTCTTGGGCTTTGTCTCTTCCTGCTTCAGCTGAACCTTGTACTTTGCTCTCATCAGTCCCCTTTAAAAACCTTATACTGGTCCAGAGTTCCATGTATGTTTTAATTCATCTATGGGGAAGAGGTTCCTCTCCTTATTTCGCTATCTGACTACTACTCATTCTTGAAGATTCAGTCTTAGGAGAAGACATCTCCTAAGACTGAATCTCAGAACGAACATCAGAATCTCAGCACTCTGTTGTACACTTTACTGTCTAGTATGTTTTACCTCATGTCTGTCTTCCCCACTGTACATTCTTTGGGAGCAAAGATCAGTATCTCCAGAGACAATCAATATCCCTAGCTTTTCAGAAACAATATCATTGTTATGACACAGAACACTGCTGATGTGGAGTGAGCCATAGCTGCCAAAGTTAAACAAGTGGGAAAAGAACGCATCCTATGAAAGTCTTCTTTCCACGCCTAAATGAAGCAGAAAAAGTCACAAGCAAAATCCCATCTGGCAGGATTTCATACAGTAGAGGTGACTCCATAAAATAATTAGCCTCTTCCCTGAGGAGAGAAGACGAGATTTGCTCAGGGTTTGAAAATGTTTGTCATTTATCCTTTCATTAAGTCACCTTTTACATGGTTGAAACATCATGCTTCCCCCAAAGCCACATCAGTGTTGCTGTCTCATAATATTATTATGTTATCATATGTTGTCAAGGAAAGAATTTCTCTGCCTTGCAACCATGGAGATTTTTTCATATCATTTACATGGAGTATTCACTACTCAGGCCTTACCTCTACCTCTGTCTATACCTGGAAAACTCCTAGGTTCCCTTCAAGATCCGCTTCCAGGATGGACCATTAACTCTGAGATGCCTATTACATATTTTATAACTAATTTGTCCCTTCATTGCACATACTCATAATATTGCATGTATCTGTTCGTCTGCCTCTCTTCTGTATGAAACAATGAGTTCCTTAAGGCGAAGAAGGGGGTCCTGTTTATCTTTGGATTCCCATTGCTTTATGTGGTCCCTAGACTATCGGCAACCCCAGTAAAGTATGTGTGAATTAAACAATAAATAAATTTGTGTATAAATAATTTAATAAAGGAGGTAGAGAAGGATTCCTGATACATGTAAATGTTGGAAGGTTGAGCCAAACAGGAGCTATCAGAAGCAATAATACATCTATAAGTATATTGTTGTGTTAAATTTATTCTCCTCTACAGAGAACTATTATTCTCTGCAGAATAATCAATTCTTATGATTAGGATTAAATCAGGACTCATTGCTTCCTTCAGGAAAATGTTAAAAATAAAGAAAACTAAAACTAAGAATTCCCAACTTGGAATCTCTGTTCTGAAAGTGACTACGGTTATGACTAGGAGCAAATTACTGAACCTCTCAGGAGACTAATTTCCTCACTAGTAGGATTAATATGTGAGGTTCGGTATTCTCCAGGATTCTTTCCTGCTTTGCACATCTCTGAGTTCCTGATCCTACTGTTCTTTCCACCCACTGCTTTTTGCACCCACGAAGCTCACATGTCCTAGCCTCAGCACTCTGTCACCACGTTCCTGCACACACCTCCACGCTTCCTCCCCACCTGTCTCTGCTCCGTCTGTTTGGGCGTATCTCACATCTCACTCACCGCTGTCCACCAGCACCATGGAACCATGGTTTCTTTGGAGACCACCTCCTACTTCATGTCCAAAAAGTCATCTTCTCACCCTCCTTCAAAAAGTTTCTCAAGCTATTTTCCTTCTAGAAACTCAGATTTATTCTGAATCACACTTGTACATGTGAAGGGATATGTGTGTGTAATAACAGTCATCATCAGTACATTCTAATTCTTCAAAATTTTATCTGCATCTACTGTCTCACTTACTTTTCTCAATAATCCTATAATAGTTAATATTATTAATCACAAATTTGCAGAAAACAAATTCAAGGCAATTAAGTGGTTTTCCCAGAATCACAGATAGGCTGTGGGAGGGTCAGGATTCATTTTCAGGTTTCTGGGTTTTTTTTCCCCCCATTCTTCTCAGCACGTCTCTCACAACAGAAATTAATAGCAAACTGAGCATAAAATCTCTACATACAGTAGTAGTAAATGGTGTTTAATAATTTTGATTAATTTGTGACAGTCCTTACTGTGTCAAGGTAAGTCCTATGTGAAGGACACATGAATGTCTGACTGCTAAAACCTCTACAAATCAAGTGAAGGAGAAAAATGAATCCTCAACTTGCAAGGCAAGCTATTGAGGATACTTGAAGGTGATACCTGTAAAAAGCCATAAAGAACTCTCTGTTCTCATGGTACTGAAGGACAATCTTGCATTTCTGTGAACTTGAAATATTTTTGTATTTTTAGGTCTTTGAACATCTACATTTTCCACCTGGAAACCCCTTTCCTACACTACACCTTTTTTATCTAGAAAATTTCTATTCACTCTTCAAGACTAAGATCAAGTTCAACTCCTCTACAGAGTCTTCCCTGAACAGCATAGGCTGGGCCGTGTACCATTCCTTTGGGCTCTATGGCTCCTTGTGCCTCCCTCTGTCATAACGCTATTGCCCTGGGCTGATTGTTTATTGTTAATGTCTTTCTTCCCACTAGACCTTGTGCTCCTTGACAGCAGGAGTGACTTCATGTTTATTTCTGTTTTCCCAGATGCTACCTAATCCTGGGACATTTTAGTTGCCCAGGACATGTTTGTGAATGAAGAAAATACTTTCGTAGGTAAGATCCCACATAAGAATTTTTTCCTCTCCACAAATTCTATTCTGACTATAGAACCCTTTCAATCCCAAAAGACCAGAAGGAGTGTTACAGCTGGCATATCTGCATAATCAGAGGTCAGCACCTCCTCCAATAATTCTAGGATTTCCAGTTTACTCTTTTGTGTAACAGAAAATAGCAGTATCAATAGCAAAAGATTTTGTGTAAAGGCCAACTATGAAATATGTATTAGGAGAAGTGTGAAATCACTGTCTAGTAAAAGATGGTTTGGTATAGATCATGGAAAAGCATAAAATCCAGAAGTAAATGAGAGGATTTCAAGGACTTAGCCAGGTAAAGTAGAAGATCCCAATAGGACCAAGTCATAGACAAGTATCTTTACAGCTGGTGTCTGAAAAAGAATGTTTTATAGTTGGTAAAAAAGAATTCAAGACGGCCAAATAGGAACAGCTCTGGAGTGCAGCTCCCAGTGAGAACAATGCAAAGGGTGAGTGATCACCACATTTCCAAATGGGTTTTTACTACCCACAGATGAGGAGATTCCCGGGCTGAAAAGTGCCACAAGTTTCTAGCACAGCTGTTTCAGCCTGCACCACAGGTCTCCACACAAAAACTCACACAAATCTGGGCAGCCATTTCAACTGGTGGTTGGAATGCTGGGGACACAAAGCCGCCCATTCAACTGAAAAAAAGGGGGCTGAAACAGGGAGCCAGGTGATCTGGCTCAGCAGGTCCCACCCCTACAAAGACCAGCAATCTGAAACACTCTGGACTGAGAGTTTTGCAGCAAGTGCAGCTGGACCTGGGACGGTACAGCTTGGTGGGGGAAAGGGCATCCACCATTACTGAAGTAGTCCACCATTACCAAGGCAATCCTCCATTACTGAGGCAGTCTGCCATTACTGAGGCAGACCACCATTACCGAGGCAGTTATAACTGTACCTCTGTAAACAAAACCACAAGGAAGTTCACACAGCAGCTGGACAGAGCCCACAGCAGCTCAGTAATGCCTCTGCTGGCAGACTGTGACTAGACTACCTCCTTGCTGGGCAAGGCATCTCTGAAAAAAGGTAGCAGCACATTAGGAACTTAAAAATAAAGCCCCACCTTCCCAGGACTGAGCACCTGGGAAAAAAAGGCAGCTATGAGTTCCGCTGCAACAGACTTAAACATACCTGCCCAGCAGCTCTGAACGGAACAACAGAGCTCCCAGCTCAGTACTTGAGCTCCTATAAGGGACAGACTGTCTCCTCAAGCAGCTCCCCAAACCCCATATAGCCAAAGAGACACCTCATAAAGGAGAGTTCAGGCTGACATCTGGCAGGTACCCTTCTGGGACAAAGATAACAGAAGATGAAACCTCCAGCAAACCTTACTGTTCTGCAGATGCCACAGGTGATCCCCAGGCAAGCAGGGTCTGGAGTGGACCTCCAGCAGTCCTACAGCAGAGGGGCCTGACTGTTAGAAGGAAAAATAAAAAACAGAAAGAAATAACTTAAACGTCAACAAAAAGGATGTCCACTCAGAGATCCCATCCAAAAGTCACCAACTACAAAGATCACAGGTAAATAAATCCACAAAGATAGGAAGAAACCAGTGCAAAAAGGATGTAAACACCAAAAACCAGAATGTCTCTCCTTCTACGAGGGATCACAACGCCTCACCAACAAGGGAACAAAGCTGGATGGAGAATGAGTCTGATGAACTGACAGAAACAGGCTTCAGAAGGTGGGTAATAAATTTCTCTGCGCTAAAAGAATGTGTTCTAACCCAACACAAGGAAACTAAGAACCTTGAAAAAAGGATAAACGAAATGTTAATAAGAATAAACAGTTTAGAGAATAATATAAATGACTTGATAGAGCTGAAAAACACAACATGAGAACTTCACGCAGCATGCACAAGTTTCGATAGCCAAATCGATCAAGCAGAAGAAAGGATATCAGAGACTGAAGATCAACTAAATGAAATAAAATGAGAAGGGAAGATTAGAGAAAAAAGAGTGAAAAGAAATGAACAAAGCCTTCAAGAAATATAGGATTATGTGAAAAGACCTAATCTACATTTGATAGGTGTACCTGAATGTGACAGAGAGAATGAATCCAAGCTGGAAAACACTCTTCAGGATATTAACCAGGAGACCATCCCCAACCTAGCAAGGCAGGCCAACATTCAAGTCCAGGAAATACAGAGAATACCACAAAGATATTGTGAGGTCTGTTTCCGAGGATAAAATGAAGAAACTGAGGCCAGCACCAAAATAATCCAATGCAAGAGAATTTATTCAGGCTCCCGGGTGAGGTTCTGCGGTCCTGACAGGAGGGGCCGGAGAAGTCGCACAGACTCCTCT
>CAUYQU010094447.1:0-13021 GCA_963574635.1 Cheracebus regulus | reverse complement strand
CAGTGTGTGTGTGGGGACATCTGAGGTGGGAGGGGACAGTGGGTGGGGGGGCATCTGAGGTGAGAGGGGACAGTGTGTGGGGGGACATCTGAGGTGGGAGGGGACAGTGTGTGTGTCTGGGGGCATCTGAGGTGGGAGGGGACAGTGGGTAGGGGGGACATCTGAGGTGGGAGGGGACAGTGTGTGGGGAAATCTAAGGTAGGAGGGGACAATGTATGGAAGGGGGCATCTGGGGTGGGAGGGGACAGTGTAGTGGACATCTGGGGTGGGGAGCAGCGTTGGGGGGACTTCTGAGGTGGTGGGCAGTGCCTGGGGGCTTATCTGAGGTGGGGGCGGTGTGTATGTCGGGGGACATCTGAGGTATGGGGGCGGCGCCTGGGGACTTATATCCGAGGCAGGTGAGCCCATGTGGAGGGAGTCCCATCTGATGTCTGTGCCAGCAGCTGGGGATGCCGGGAACACCATGGCACAGCCCCAGCGGGAGCAGCCATAGCTGCAATAATCTCTGAAACCCTCCTGAGGTTGAGGAACGAGGCAGGCTGACAGAACTTGAATATTTAATATGGGTCAGCACCTTGTAAGGTGAAGATGAATTTCTTACAGAAATTATAAATAATGAAAAATACGCATTTAGAAAAAGCAGCAGCAGCCCTTGTTGGGCTGGCTGAAGACTCTTTGGTTGAGTGGCAGGGGAGGCCCTGGGTCCGGGGTCCGTCAGAGCCCCCCCAGGTCATCTGCCAGGAAGGCCAGCAGGTAGCGGCTGACATGTCTGTCGATGATGACAGGTGAGAAGCCGAGGACGCGCCGGGTCCCTGGCAGGCCCTTGGGGTCTGGAAGACAAAAGGGGAGGCAAAAGCTCAGGATCCAGTCCCACAGGTGAATTCTGTTTCCATCCCTCCCACGGGGGGTGCAGGCTCTGGGGCAGGGTGCCCCTCCCAGTCATGGTCTCGGCTTGAATTGGAAAGACAAGAATTGGGCAGATTCCAGACCCCCCAGCCCCCACCCGAGTGCCCCACGGGCCTTTGGGTCCTGCCGTGTGTGCCTGTGTCCCTGCACCCAGTAGGCCTCCCAGCACAACAAACTCAGGCATCACAGAAAACGGGAGCCAGGCTGGGCTGGGTGCCAGCAGAGGGCCTGGCAGGCTCCTCGCATCAGGCCTGTGGCTGGTGGAGACCCAAGGCCCTGGGGCATGTGACCTGCTCAAGGGCCCCACGTGGCTCAAGGTCAGAGGTGTGGCCAAAGTCACAGGTGTGGCAGGGCTTTCTAACCCCTGGAGTCCTGGCTGCACCCTCCTCCCACTAGGGGCCACCGTTCTCTGGTTCCCAAGGGTGGCAGGGGCCAGTGGACACTGGGGGCCTCTTCACATCCCATTTCTCATGAGCCCTGCCAGGTGACACCATCCCACTGCACAAGTGCGGACGCTGAGGTATGGAGAGGCCAAGGGGTCCTGAATTGGGCAGGGTCTGGGGCCCTGGCTTGGTGGCCGAGGGGAAGCAAGCCCGGCCTTGTGAGGGTCCGCCTGCACCCACCTGGCGGATAGCAGTACAGGAGCAGGGCCAGTCCCACGGCAAGGCCCAGGCCAGCCAGGAAGCTCATGGGTCCTGGGGAGAGACCACCGTGAACAGGGCTCCCCTGGGCCTCAGAGGAGCGGGGTCCTGAGACCCGGGGCTGTGTAGGGGAGTGGGGGTGCCAGGCTGCGGTGCTGCCTGAAGAGCCCCCAAGCGAGCACCGTAGGGGGTCTGTCACCAACAGAAGGCCAGGAATGGAGCCGGACTTGGGGTGGAGAAGGCCCGGAGGCAGAGATGGAGCCCTGGGGAGGGTAAAGAGAGAGGGAGAGAGAGGGAAAGAGAGGGAGAGGGAAAGAGGGAGAGAGAGGGAGAGAGAGGGAGAGAGAGAGAGGGAGGGAAGGAGGGGCAGCAGGGAGGCGTTACCCCTGTCACTCAGCTCGCCGCTCTGGCTGCCCGAGTCTAGCTCTGTGCAATCTGAGTTCTCTGGAAACAAAACCACAGAGCAAAATTAGTCAGTCAATGGGCAGGGCAAGAGAGCAAGGCGGTCACCCCGCAGGAAGCCCAAGGCCGTCACCGCCTCCTGGGGCTGCCAGGCCGAACCAGACCGTGCGACATGAGGCCAGCCCTCCTCGGGGAACTATGCACAGTCTGGGGCCTCTCCTCTGGTCCAGTTCTTGTGACTTCAAGGGCCATGGGCATCGGAGGGCCATTGTACCCTGGTAGCCACAGGCACCAAACGCAGCAAGAACACTGCTGCGGACAGCGTGGCTGCTGTTGGCATGGTGCCTGCCTCACTGGGTGCAGTTGGCCCAGAGCTTACTGCCAGGCCTCCCCGGGAGGCTCTCCAGCCTGTGACATGCTGGAGACCTTTAGGCACCTGGGAGCCACAGAAGGTGCTCTACCTCCAGCACCTGCCTGGTTCTGAAAGCCCCCTGGGGTATACTCCTGGCTGGGGAGGGAGAGCAAGTCCCACCTTCAGGGCTGGGCCTGCCCTCGAGCACTCCCTGCCCACCATCTGCACTGTGTCCTGTGGGGCCTGTGGAGGCCTCCAGGGGGTCAGAGACCCCAGTCCAGTAGCCTAGGACGAGCCAGCCCCATCCAGTCCCTCTGGTCTCTGTCCTATTGTCTGAGTGTCGAGGGGCAGCAGCCCTTCCTCCGGGAGCCCTGAGCATGGAGGCGTCAGATCCAAGCTGCCATCTTCCGTCTTGATGTCCCCCAGGTCCCAGCAGTTCTGAAGGCCCGGGCTACTGGCATCCACGTGACTCCCGGGGCCCGACCACACGCTGCCTGGGAACAGGAGCCTCAAAACCAAAATGCACGTGCCTGGGACCAGCTACCTGTGCCCGACAATGCCCTGTGGAAACACCCACACGTGCAGATCGCTACAATGAAAGGGCCTGTCATGGGGTTGGGTAATTCCAGCTGGGACCACCTAGGAGCACCATGCAGCTGTGGGAACAAGGCTGCTATCCAGACAGATACGAAGGGATCCCGCTGGAATGAGGTTAGAAAAGGAAGAGCAAGAGTAGATGTACAGGATGCCCCCTTCTGCGTGGAAACTGCCATGAGAGAGACGGAGGAGGGGGGAGTGGGAGACGGACCGATGTCTGCACTGCCTGTGCCTGCCATGCTCTCCCCTCAGGGCCATAGGGTGGCCTCTAGGGAGGTGCTGGGTGAGTGGGGATGCCAGGCCTGGGCTGCAGCAGATTTGAGTGGTCCGGAGAACATCCATGCCATTAACAGCAGGCTGGGGTGCTCTCCCTGGGCCAGCACCAAGCATGCGTGGCTGGGGACGTGAAACTTACGCAGAGCATGGCGGCTGGGCAGGCGGCTGTGCAGGGGCTGGGCGTGGATGTACAGGGCTCGGTAGAACTCCTGGCAGTCCCGCTCGCCACTCCGCTGCAGGTGGCTCAGGAGGTCACAGAGCCGCACACGCAAGGATGCCTTGGGGTTCCGGAACTGAGGGTACAAGGGGGTGCCAAGGAAGATCAGGCCAGAGGGGCTGGCTGTGGGGCCGGGCAGAATGCTAGGCTCAGGTCTCCAGCCTCAGCTTCCCCATCGGGTGTCAGGATACCTGCAGGACCCTGGGACACCCTGCCCGCTACCCACACACCACAGTGCCTGGCATTGCCTCTTGTCACAGGCATCACTGCTACTCCTCATACTCCCTGTGGGGCGGGAGGTTGGGAAACTGAGGCTGGGAGTGGTCACAAGGAAAGCACAGGGCCGGTGACATCATTCCAAGTGTTGGGACTTAGTGTGGCTTCCTGCATGACTTTAGCCAGCTACTCCACCCCTCTGAGACTTGGTTTCTTCATTTGTAAAAAGGGGATAATGAACCCGCATGGTAGGCTACGGCAGGGAATCAATGAAGTGATGGCATAAGTGCTGACTTCTGCTGTTTTTCAGTCTGGAGGAATGTGATTCAAGTATTTAAAAAATAAGTTGAAGCTCATTATATGGTTCATGCCTATAGTCCCAGCACTTTGGGAGGCCGAGGCAGGCGGATCAGGAGTTTCAGGTCGGGAGTTTGACATCAGCCAGGCCAACATAGTGAAACCCCGTCTCTACTAAAAGTACCAAAAATGAGCCAGGCATGGTGGTACATGTTTGTAATCCCAGCTACTTGGGAGGCTGAGGCCAGAGGATCACTTGAAACCAGGAGGCGGAGGTTGCTTTGAGCCAAGATCACACCACTGCACTCCAGCCAGGGCCACAGAGACTCTATCTCAAAACAAAAAACAGGGAAAAAAAAAAAAAAAAGGTTGACAAAAGTATTGGCTCTTTTGATGCGTCTGACACAGAAATGTGTGGCAGGAGTCTGTGGCCTGGTGCTGCCACCTGGTGGCAATCTACATGGCCACAGGGAACCGGAGTTGTCATTCCCTGGCAGTATGGAAATGGCAGACACATGGGTGACAGGAGCTACGGTGCCTGGGAGGAAGAAATATGTGCTCTTCCTTGTATAAACATCTGAAACTTTCTAAACTTTTAAAAAGTGAACATGTATTAGACTTCGATTACAATAATAAGAGATGGATTTGAGCTCCTAACTTGTAAAATGACTGTACCACCTTCGTAACAGAAGCAGCGCCTGAGCTGGGAGCAGGGCCTGTGTTGACTCCTGTTCTGTTGTGGGCCAACCTCACTGTTCCAGGAGATGCCCCAACCCTCAGGACAGCCCTGCACATGGCATCATGACCCCTTGCTACGTGAGGAAATGACAGCTCCAAGAGGAGAAGGGACTCAATTGGAGTCACCCAGAGGGGAAACAGGCTTGCAGGACCTCTACCCCAAAGCCTAGCGGTCTCTGGCACCCACTGCCCATCCCTCTGGTCTTGGTGATGGCTGTCAAGGAGCAGGTGGCTCAGTGGGGACGCCAGAGCCACAGACATGGGTGGAGCTGGCAGGGGGTGCCCAAATCTCTCATCCAGGGTCCCCTCAGGGCCACCGGGCACTGAGGGGATGGGCAGAACAGACCTCCCAGGACAGAGCCCAGGAATTGCATCTTAAATGCCATCTCCAGCAGAGCCACCCTGCTGTGCCCAGCTCTGCAGCTCTGAGAGGCCAGGGCCATGTGACAGTGACAGCCGCTGGCCCTGGGCACTTTCCCAAGTAATAGGATGAACTCAGGATGTAACCTGACACTCCTGAGATGAGTGACCTAGGCAAGTGGCTGCCTCTTGGGCCTTGGGACCCCCTCTGTGAGATGGGGTGATGAGCGTGGCTGCCCACAAGGCTGTAGGCTATCTAGGGACAAGGGCTCTTGGACAGGCATTTACTTGGCTCAGCTCAGCCAGTCCTCACCACACCTGCCAGCCCAGGGCTCAAGGCGTCCACTCCACCATGGGGAAGCTGGAGCTCCAGGACCAGCCCGTTCAGCCCTGCTGAGAGGGGCAGAGTGAGGTGCGGCTGTGGGTCAGCACCTGCTTGCCTAGAAGCTCAGCTGCATACCTGTGACATGCTGGGTTTTCCAGCCTCGTACAGCAACATAGAAATTAGAGAAAAGGAAACAAATGTTTGCCCACTTTGAACCTTTGGAAGATGCAGAGTGCAGAAAGCCCTCTGGCACTGGGGTGGGCCAGGTCCAACCTCCGGTCCCCCTCCCACTTCCGCTCTCCCTCTGCCCCTCCCTCCTCGGCCCTCCCTCTCGCCCCTTTCTCGTCTCCCCCACCTACCACGTCTTATACTGCCGTGTGCTTTGTGCATTGTCACGTGTTACCTCTTGTAACCCTCCCGGCAACCGGGGAAGGGGACAGCAAGCCCAATTACATAAGAAGAAACCGAGGCACAGAGACCTGACGATGTTCTGGGCTCATTTGGGCTCACCCCAAAGGGCCAGTTTGTAGCTCTGGCAGCCTTAATAGCCAGGTCCAGATGTGTCACCTCTGAATCCTGACATACCTAGTGTGTCATCCTGTGAGAGAATGACCCAGGGCCGGTCACCAGCTTCTCCCAGCCCAGAAAAGAAGGGAAACTGAGCAGTGTCTTGGGCACCCCCCTCACCTCCTCAGCACCTTTTCCGCCTCCTTGTTGGTAAGGATCTGTGGGTAGTAGCGGTTCAGCTGGAGGATGATCCTGTCCACCTGCTGCTCACTCAAGCACCCATGGCTTGTCAGGAAAGGCGTGTCCTGCACCAGGCGGTCGCAGTAGGTCTGATCTAAAACAGACAGCACAGGTGCATGAGCCAGCGCAGCCCAAGGGGACCAGAGACAGCTATCAGTCTCATGCTGACACTGACCACAAGAGGGCATCACCCCTGAGAAGGGTGCCCACCAGGAGGGTGCACCTGCAGGGTCACAGCCATCCCAGCCTGTGTGGTGCGCATTGCACAGCTGAGAGCTGCCCCTGGCCTGCCAACCTGCCTCCTGCCAATCTGCCTCGTCAGAAGGTCGAAGTGAGGGGTTGTGGTGGAAACCCACTTTCACAGAGCTTATCTAAGAAAACAAACTCAGAGGGACTAAGAATCCACTTTTCAAGGACTACCTGCAGGGCCATCAGGAAACAGCTGATGTCTGCAGAAGGCACAGGTGACATAGGTGGCTCAGAATGCCCAGGGCCAGGCGCGGTGGCTCAGACCAGGCACAATGGCTCACACTTGTAATCCCAGCATTTTGGGATGCCGAGGTGGGTGCATCACTTGAGCTCTGGAGTTCAAGATTGAGAATGCCCAGATGTGGGCTCTGCAGATCTTCACAGTGGCACAGATACAGGGGCACAGGGCTCAGGGTGGCCCGTGCTGGCATCACCATGGGACACAATGTGTCTTCAAGGCCCTAAGAAGCTTCTACCAACAGTAAACCAGTGAGTTCTCCCAGAGAGTTAGAAATGCTTTTCATTTGTCTTTTTTTTTTTTTTCAGAACCACCATTAAACATCATTGTACCATTCTTTTCCATTAAGAATGTTTCTTAGAATGACAGATCTTTAAGGCTGAGCAGTGGAGTGGCCATGGGAGGGCATGGAGAGGATGGGGCACAGGTCCCTGCGGGGACTGAACAGGTGCATCACTTTACATACTTGCAGCAGCTTGTCCTGTTTCCCCACGGAGAGAGGGGCAAACACAAAGAAAATATTCATAGAATATAACACAAAAGAAAATGAGAAGGGAGTCTAAATGTGTTACTATTAAAAAATCAACAAAACACAAAATAAAGCAGTAATAGAATAAATGAGGGTCAAAAAAGCTATCAGACATACAGGAAAAAAATAGCAAAATGGCAGTAGTAATACATTCCTTATCAGCAATTACTTCAAATGTAAATAGGTTAAACTTTCTTTCTTTCTTTTTTTTTTTTTTGAGACAGAGTCTTGCTCTGTTGCCCAGGCTGGAGTGCAGTGGCCAGATCTCGGCTCACTGCAACCTCTTCCTCCTGGGTTCAAGCAATTCTCCCTGGGCTTACAGGTATGTGCCACCATGCCTGGCTAGTTTTTGTAATTTTTTTAGTAGAGACAGGGTTTCACCATGTTGGCAAGGCTGGTGTCAAACTCCTGACCTCAGGTGATCTGCTTGCCTTAGCCTTCCAAAGTGCTGGGATTACAGGCATGAGCCACCGTGCCCAGCCAAACTTTCCTATGAAAAGGCATAGATTGGCAGAATGGATTTTTAAAACATGATACAACTATATGCTGTCTACAAAAGACTCACTTTAGATCTAAAGACACGAAGAGGTTGAAAGTGAAAGGATGTAAAAAAAATCCTATACAAATAGTAACCAAAAGAGAGCTGAGGTAGCTATACTAATATCAGACAAAATAGACTATAAGTAAAAATCTGTTACAAGAGATTAAAAAGTACATTATGTATTAATAAAAGGATAAATCCATCAAGAATAGGTAATAGTTATAAACACATATGCACCAAATATCAGACCTTCAAAATATATGAAGCAAACACTGGCAGAATTGAAGGGAGAAATAGATATCTCTATAATAATATTTGGAGACTTCAAAACACCACATACAATAAGAGACAGAACCACCAGACAGAAGATAAATGAGGAAAGAGAGGACTCCAACAACACCATAAGCCAATTATACCTGGTAGACATACACAGAACACCCTATCCAATAATAGAGAATAGACATTTTTCTCAAGTGCACATGAAACATTCCCCTAGATAGGCCACAAAACAAGTTTTATTTATTTAATTTTTTTGAGACAGAGTCTCACACTGTCGTCCAGGCTGTAGTGCAGTGGCGTGATCTCGGCTCACTGCAATCTCCATCTCCCGGGTTCAAGCGATTCTCCTGCCTCAGCCTCCCAAGTAGCTGGGACTACAGGGGTGTGCCACCTCGCCCAGCTAATTTTTTTTGTATTTTTAGTAGAGATGGGGTTTCACCATGTTGGCCAAGATGGTCTCGATCTCTGGACCTCGTGATCCACCCACCGCGACCTCCCAAAGTGCTGGGATTACAGATGTGAGCCACCACGCCTGGCCACAAAATAAGTTTTAATATATTTAAAAAGGTTAAAATCATACAAAAATATTTTCTGGTCACATAGAATGAAGCTATACATCAATAATAGAAAACTGAAAAACTCACAAATATGATAAAATTTAACAGCCAATGAGGCTGGGCGTGGTGGCTCACATCTGTAATCACAGCACTTTGGGAAGTTGAGGCAGTCAGATCACTTAAGGCCAGGAGTTTGAGACCAGCCTGACCAACATGGCGAAACCCCATCTCTATTAAAAATACAAAAATTAGCCGTGCATGGTGATGCACACCAGTAATCCCAGCTACCTGGGAGGCTGAGGCACAAGAATTGCTTAAACCTGGGAAGTGGAGGTTGTAGTGAGCTTGAAATTGTACCACTGCACTCCAGCCTGGATGACAGAGTGAGACTCTGTCTCAAACAACCAACCAACCAATGGATCAAAAAAGAAATCGTGAGGAGTTGCAAATGCATATAGTTTAAAAAATCTTAAATCAGTAACCTAACATTACACCTTAAGGAATGAGAAAAGGAAAAAGTAAAGACCAGAGAGACTGAAGAGCAAACTAAACCCAAAGCTCACAGAAAGAAGGAAATAATAAAGATTAGGGTGAAGACAAATGAAATAGAGAATTAAAAAACTGTAGAGAAAAATCAAGAAAACCAAAGTTGATTCTTTGATAAGATCAATAAAAATGACTAAAACAATGACTGACGAAAACAATGACTGACGAAAACAAGACCCAAATTACTATTATCAGGACTGAAAGTGACGACATTACCATGAACTTTACAGAAATACAAAGGGATATAGGAGAATACTATGAACATTTGTATACCAACAAATAGAATAAATGAAATGAAAACATTCCCAAAAACACAATTTACAAAACTAAATCACAAAGAAATTAAAAACCTGACCAATAACTAGTAAGAAGATTAAATCAGTAATCAAAAATGTCCTAAGAAAGCAAAGCTCAGGACCAGATAGCTCTGTTGGTTAATTCTACCATACATTTAAAGAACTAATACCAATCCTCCTCAAACTTTTCCAAAAAAACTGAAGAGGAGGGAACACTCCATAACTAATTCTATGAGGTCAGCTTTACCCTGATTCCAAAGTCAGACAAAGAAGCTTTAAGAAAAGAAAATCACTTTGGGAGACAGGCAAGAGAGTCACTTGAGGCCAGGAATTCAAGATCACTTGGGCAATACAGCAAGACCTTGTTTCTGCAAAAAGAGAAAAATGGAAAAGAACACTACAGACCAATACTCCTTATGCATATTGATAGAAAAATCAACAAAATACTAGCAAATAAAATTGAGCAGCATAGTAAAAGAATTATAGATTGATTTATTCCTGGAATACAAGGATGGTTCAACATGTAAAAATTTTAAAAAAACTATCAATAAAATATACTGCATTAATAAAATAAAGGAAAAAAAGTACATAGCCATTTCAGTTGATGCAGAAAAAGCATTTGATAAATGTCAAAATCCTTTCTTGATATAAACATTCAATTAATTAGGTCTAGAAGATGCTATGGTTTGAATGTGTCAACAAGTATGTATTGGAAACTTAATCCCCAATGTAACAGTACTAAGAGATAATGCCCAATGAGAGGTGTGTAGGTCATGAGGGCTCTACCGTCATGAATGGATTAATGCCAATCAATAAAAGGGCTTGAAGCTTCACGTTCATTCCTTCTTCTCTTGCTCTTATTCTCTGTAGCCCTTCTGCCTTCCACCATGGGATAACAGCAAAAAGCCCTCACCAGATGCTGGCTTGGACTTCCAAACCTCTAGAAGCAGAGCCTAAAAATTGCTGCTCATTATAAATCCCCCCATTTCAAGTGTTCTGTTCTAGTGGCACAAAATGGATTAAGACAGAAGGAAACTTCCTCAGCATGATAAAGGCCATAGAATTGGCACGCTGTCTCTGCAGGTTCCATATCCAGGGATTAAATCAACAGCAGATATAAAATATTTGGGAAAAAGCAATAAAAAATAACAATACAACAGAAAATACAAGTTTTAAAAAATACAGTACAACACTTATTTACATAGCATTTACATCGTGTTAGGTATCATAAGTAATCTAGAGATGATTTAAAATATATGGGAGGATGTGTGTAGGTGCAAATATTATACCATTTTACATAAGGGATTTGAACATCCTCAGATTTTTTTTTTTTTTTGAGGCGGGGTCTTGCTCTGTCACCAGGCTGGAGTGCAGTGGTGCGATCTCAGCTCACTGCAACCTCCGCCTCCTGGGTTCAAGTGATTCTTCTGCCTCAGCCTCCCGAGTAGCTGGGATTACAGGCGCGTGCCACCATGCCTGGCTAATTTTTGTATTTTTAGTAGAGATGGGGTTTCACCATGTTGGCCAGGATAGTCTCGATCTGTTGACCTCGTGATCCACCCGCCTCCGCCTCCCAAAGTGCTGGTATTACAGACAGAGCCACCTCGCCCAGCCTATTGAAGGATATTTTTATATGAAAAGCCCACAGCTAACATCATACCTTAATGGTGAAAGACTGAAAGCTTTTTCTTTAAGATCAGGAAGAAAATGAAGACGTCTACTTTTACCCCTTCTATTCAACATAGTATTGGAAGTTCTAACCAGAGCAATTAGGCAAGAAAAGGAAAGGGAAATAAAAGGCATCCAAATTGTATAGGAAAAAGTAAAATTTTCTCTCTTCACAGATGACATGATTTTATATAGAGAAAATCCTAAAATCTTTTTTTTTTTTTTTTTGAGACACAGTCTCACTCTGTCACCAGGCACCAGGCTGGTGTGCAGTGGCGCAACCTCGGCTCACTGCAACCTCTGCCCCCGGATTCAAGCAATTCTTCTGCCTCAGCCTCCCGAGTAGCTGGAACTACAGTTGCGCACCACCATGCCCAGCTAATTTTCTGTATTTTTTAGTAGAGATGGGGTTTCACCACGTTGGCCTGGATGGTCTCGATCTCTTGACCTCATGATCTGTCCACTTTGGCTTCCCAAAGTGCTGGGATTACAGGCGTGAGCCACTGTGCATGGCCAAAATCTTTTTCTTTAAAGTTAGAGCTAATTAAAATCACGCAGCAAAGTTGCAAGATATAAAATCAATACACAAAATTATTTCATCTCTACATACTAACAATGAACAATCCAAAAATTAAGAACGCTACTCAATTACAATAGCATTGAAAAGAATAAAATACTTAGGAAAAAATTTAATCAAGAAGATGAAAATCTTGTACACTGAAAACCACAAAACACTGCTGCAAGCATTACCCAAAGAAAGCAATCTACAGATTCAAAGCAATCCCTGTCAAAATCTCAACTGTTTTTTGCAGAAACAGAAAAACCCAACTCATATAGAATTTCAAGATACCTGTATAGCCAACAACAACAAAAATCTTAAAAAAGCAAAACAAAACAAAACACTACTACCATCACCACCAACAACAACAAAACAGAGTTGGAAAACTCATATTTCCTGCTTTCCAAAGTTAGTATAAAAAACTATAATAATGAAAACAATGTGGTACTATCATAAAGAAAGACATATGGGTCATTGGCATAGAATAAGAGAGTCTACAGTTAAACCCTATTTTTAATTAAAAGAGTGGGAAAAAAGAGAGTGAAAAACAGTTCACATAAATAGGAGAAATATTTGCAAAGCATATATCTCATAAGGGATTAGTATTCATACTCTATAAAGAACTCCTACAACTGAACAGCAAAAGACACAAAGAATGCAATTCAAAACAGGCAAATAACTTGAATAGACATTTCTCTAAATAAAATATACAACTGGCCAATAAGAACCTGAAAAAAAATGCTCATCACGCCTGTAATCCCAGCACTTTGGGAGGCTGATGCGGGTGGATCACGTGAGGTCAGAAGTTCAAGACCAGACTGGCCAACATGGAGAAACCCCGTCTCTACTAAAAATACAAATATTAGCCAGACATGGTGGTGTTTGCCTGTAATCCCAGCTACTTGGGAGCCTGGATGGGAGAATTACTTGAACCCGGGGGGCGGAGGTTGCAGTGAGCCGAGATCGCGCCACTGACTCCATCTCAAAAAAAAAAAGCTCATCATTATTCATTAAGGAAATGCAAACCCAAACTACAATGAGATATCACTTCATACTCATTAGGATAGCTATATATTAATATAACAAGTGTTGGTGAGGATATGGAGAAATTCAAACTCTTGGGCATTACTGGTGAAAATGTAAAATAGTGCAGTCACTGTGGAAAAAAACAGTATGGAAGTTCCTCAAAAATGTAAACATAGAATTATTGTGTGATCCAGAAATTCTACTTCCAGGTATATACCCTAGACAACTAAAAGCAGGACCTCTGCTGGGTGCAGTGGCTCACGCCTGTCATCTCAGCACTTTGGGAGGCCAAGGTGGGCAGACTGCTTGAGGTCAGGAGTTCAAGACCAGGCTGGAGGACACGGCGAAGCCCGTCTCTATTAAAAATACAGGCCAGGGGAGAGAGATCCAAGATGGCTGCGTAGCAGCAGCTCAGGATTGTAGCTCCCAGTGAAAACGCAGAGAGTGAGTGGATGCCGC
>CAUYQU010094441.1:0-13104 GCA_963574635.1 Cheracebus regulus | reverse complement strand
ACTGTCTCTAACTGCTGACCTTGGCTTCTATACAAACTGGCTGCTTGCCCAGATCCCCCGTGGCCCCCCCCCCGGCAAGCCCCCCCCCCCCCAACGGGGGGGGTGGCCTGCCAGCCCCGGGGGCCCCGGTGTGGGTGTTTTGGGGTTTTTTTTTTAAAACAACCGTTTGGGGGGGGGGGGTTTTTGGGGGGGGGGGGGGGGGTACTGGGGATCTTTGCAAGCAGGCAGTTTGTACAGAAGCCAAGGTCAGCAGTTAGAGACAGTGAAAACTCCCAATATCAGTAAGCAAGCAGATTGTTCAGAAGCCAAGGCCAGCAGCCAGAGACAAGGGGGTTTCTTCTCAGGGTCTGTGTGACTCTGAGCGGCGAGTTCTTGAATTCCATTGAAATGAGGCTGGTGTCTGCACCTGGCATTGGCCTGATTAATCGTAGTGCCCTATCACTAGCCTGTGAGCCTGCACGTAGCCTGTGAGCCTGAGAAGCCATTACATTTTAGCCTGGCTGAAGCCATTTTCCTTGTCACATCACAATAAAACCTCGTATAAATAGAAATATACTTCGGGGGGAAATATGGAGTTATTAAACTATAATTATTAAAAATGTCACACCAAGATAGATACGTGTCTGCATTTCCAAGAAGAAGAAGCCTGCCAGAATCCTCTCCATTAGATATACTGTACTCTGCCAATGACTTACAGAGAGTAGGGATACTTCTATCTTTTCAGCCTTGATTTTCATTATTTTCATATATTTTAAACTCAAAGATCAGTTTCTCAACAGAAATAGTTCCCAAGTAGTTTCAACAGAATTCTGCTTAAAACACATATTCAATAAGGTGTATCAGAATTTTGTTTTATACTGACCCTTTGGTTATCTGCTAATTCTACCTCTTCTGTGGAACAAGGTGGAATAACAAAAGACAGACAGACATACAGATAAGGTTTACAAGCACAATCTCCATCAGAATCACTTGCAAGATGCTTACAAAAATCATCTTCTTAAAGCCCACACTATACTTACTGAATCAATGTCTGACACTAAGAATCTGCAGTTTAAACAAGCTCTCCAGGATAGTCCTATGCATACTAAAGCCTGAGAGCCTCTAGAGATTAATAAAATTCTATGGTTTCCCAGAAAACAGAATATGCCAGTTGTAAGAAACAAACATTAAAATGCAGAGGCTATTTTTGTTGTATACAGGAGGAAATGCTCAGGCAGTTTTGCTCTCCAAGCTTGGAAAGAGAAGCACACATAAACATTCCAGTGAGGCTGAGATGATGGTGGGGGGAAGTGGGCCAGGAACACAAGAAAGCACTTGCTGGCTTCTCCCTCATGGTGTCTGTGAAGGAAGAGTGGAAGGGAAACTGATCATTACACTCACCTCAATTTCCCTCAGGTAGATTTGAAACCTGTCAGATTATTATTCTAACAAAGATTTCACAAACAATCCCAAGCACTACATGTGGCCTACAGAGTAAGAAGGTGAACAAACCTAGAGTCAGGTTTGAAGACTCTGGGCAGATCAAAACAATCCAATAAGGCCTTCATTTGAAAGTAAGTGCTTAAGAAGTGACTGACAGCTCTGGAGGAGTCTTTCTCTTCTTTCAACCAAAAGAAACCCAGTTTCACAAAGGGTGTAAGATTGCTCCAAGGCAAAATGAATCATCCTGGCCAAGTGCCACACAGTGGGTTTGGCTGACCCAATATTACATCTTTTCTTTTTACTCATTCAGGGAGAAGATCAGAATGCTGCTGATCAACATTCAAAATACTGGAGATGTACTTCAGAATAAATTTCCAGTTTCCTCTTCATCCCTTCTTGCTGAGTCTAGTGAGGGATGATGAAATGAGTAATTCTTGAGATTGAGAAACATTGCCAAGGACTGTGGTAGAACAGTATCTAAGTTACATATTATCTATTTAGAAACTGATCTGTAGGTTTAAAATACATAAAGAAAATCAAGGCTGAAAAGATAGAAGTAGACCTATTGTAAGTCACTGACAGAATAAATTGTATCTAATACAGACAAGTATATTGAGACCCAATACTTTGGTTCAATCAATGATCTGGTTATTTGGTATGCTGTGAAGAGATGGTGCCCCTGAAAGGGACCAGATGTGCAGCTGATTCCACCAGGTAACCTGAAAGGTTTTTGCTAGAAGTAAATAGGGCTTCAAGTCAGTACCACACTCTAGAAAGTGGAGTCACAAATGAAGCAGCAGAAGAGGCAGAGGCAGAAAAAGGAGGAGAAGGTGATCTCCAAATTAATTAAGTAAATGAAATGAACCGGCTATCTACTTGGGCTCAGGAATCACAACTCAGAAAAAGGAGATGGCTGGAAAGACTTAAAATTTAATTTGCACACCTATCTCCTCTCCTGAGCTTTGCTCTTAAGTCATGGTAATGGCAGGAAGAGTCAGACCCTCGCAGCTTGCTTGGAAAAAGAAAACAAACCACATCAACGCTCTCTGTATTCCATGTCCCTCCGCTTTAAGTGAGTTTTGTCAGATTTGTTGTTACTAAGACAGAGGGGCCCAGTGAAATACTAACAGAACAACTTAATGGAAAGAAACAGCTCCTGGGATAAAGGCTTGAGAAGGATTTTTAAAGCCTTTTTTTTTTTTTTTTTTGGTTTTTAGATGTGCTCTCAACTTTCTGGAATAACAAAAATAAAACAAAACCAAACACAGAAGGAAAACAGTCCCCAGCAGCCCACACACAAAACTCCACTGGCATTATCTCCATCGCCATCTCCTAACACAATTGCACCTTTTGTCATTTCTGGTGGAGGTACAGCTGCTGAAGAAGCCAAGACTTAGAGGAGAAGGCTAAGGCATGGAAGGGGGGAAGAAAATGCTTCCTTTGTTAATGAAAAGCCGTTTCCATTTAAAAGTTTCAACATACTATAGAATAGTGAATGCACTTTTGTGAGCAAAGGCAAAAAGCACACAATGAAGAAAAACTGCCCGTCAATTAAATCAACAGTCATCTGAAGGCACCACAAACCTTTTCTTCTTGAAAAAAGCGGGAAGGAAGGGAGGGAAGTAGTGAGGGAGTGTGGACATTTACTACACTTGGCTGAAGATGTGTCTAAAAGGTACAATAAATGTGACATATAGGGCTTCTAGAGTGATACAGATCCATTTAATTATAACAGTAAGAAATCACAAGTTTAATATGTTTTTTAAAAGACCACAAACCTATAATAAATTGTTCCAGCATGCATTAAAAACAGAGTGCTTGGGAAAGCATTTTATTGAATTTCACAAATATTACAGCGAGTTTATTTTCCTTCATGAAGCAATACTTTAAGACAGGTAAGGACAGGCTAGAGTTTCTGTTACACAACAGCAGGCTCCTGTGATAAACCTGATTACAATACCCTGTCAGAGGCAAACTTCCTGCTCAGCTATTTAAAAAAAAAAAAGAGTGCAGTGCCTCACCCTTACTTATTCTTATTGTTGTTTTGAAGCAAAGATTCAGCTGAGAAAAAGGTAATGCTAAGTGCACCTGTTAATCCAAACTGATATCAAGACTCTCCATAACAAAGGAAAATTAACAAGGAATAAAACTATCAGAAGTAATGAGAAAGCACTGTAATTATTTATGGAAAAAGAATAAAATGAATTCCACATGTATCATGATGCATAAACAGTCTACCTTGCATTTTTAATCTGCTTGACTTTTCTTAATGACAGTAAACCTACCATGTAGCAGCAAAAAATACTCGTTTTTTTTTTTTTTTTTTTTTTTGAGACAGGGTCTCACTCTTACCCAAGCTGTAGTGCAGTGGCACAATCACAACTCACTGCGGCCTCCACTTTCTGGACTCAGGTAATCCTCTCGCCTCAGCCTCCTGAGTAGCTGGGACCACAGGCAGGTGCTGTCATGCTCGGCTAATTTCTGTATTTTTTGCAGAGCCAGAGTTTCACCATGTTGCCCAGGCTGGTCTTGAACTCCTGGACTAAAGGGATACTCCTGCCTCAGCCTCCCAAGGTGCTGGGATTACAGGCATAAGCCACCGTGCCCAATAACAAATAATATTTTTTTATGTTCGAAATCTAGTCTTCTTGGAGTTTGTGGTGAACATATTGCTTTATGTGAAATATAGTCTTGGCCCTGAGGATGAGACTTTTTTAGTTTATTATTCTTTTTTTTTTTTAACCATTTGAACTGCCAGCAAGAGATCTTTTTAGAAACGTGTTGTCATCTTGCACAGACAAACACAAATCTTATGAACAAATACAAAATTATGACCAATGAGGATTTGCCAACTGAACAGGAGACAATAATTTGTTTTGGCCCCAGGATCAGAGTTGGTAAAAACCTACTGGAGTCCTCCTTAATATGTGTCTGTTCGCCAAACACTCTGCTGATTGTTGCATAGCCAGGTTCCAATTTCACATATCTGTAGTAATGAAGTTTAAAAGATAGTATCTAGAAGAGCAGATAATCTCAAAATAATTTTGATTTGATTTTGGAAGGGTTATGTGATCAGTGTTGCAGCAGATTTACCTTGGCCATTACTTGGAATTTAGTTTAGGCTAGTGTAAAACCAAGTTCCCATTCTCTCCTCCTGAGAGGGAGAGGTGAAGAAAGCCCCGGGCATGCTGGGTACTGGGGCATACTGGCCCAGGATGAAACAAAATCATAGGTAATCCACACAAAATTATCGGCTTCCCTTAGCAAACATGAGGTATGATTCTAAAAGAAATATAAATGCAGCCTCAGATGCATTTTCTAGCCTGAGTAATTCACTATTGGTTTCAGTATACTGGTAAGAATATGAACTGCTAAGTTTTTCATGTGAGTGATACTGACACACCCGTAACTCTTTATTTTTAAATGTCCTTGCTTACAAGAAGTTATATCCCTTATATATTTACCACTAAAATTTAATAGAATAGTTTTTTCTTTAAATTTCTCTTAACCAAATGCCACTATTTAGTGGCCTTCTGATATATTGTGTAATAAATACATCAGAAGCAGTCTGGAAATTTCCTACCTACGTGAGAAAAACTCCCCAACAGATCAATTTGAATTTTTCTGAAAATACAGTGTTTAAATTTACTGTTTTATAGCTATTTCAAATCATGTTATCGATAAACACAGACTGAGTCCTTATTTTGTATACAAATTATAGTAGGTCTTATGGAATCTATAATACAGATAACAAAATAGTAGCACTAAATATGGTCTTTATGCTCAATTAATTTACACTTTTAGTTAGGGATGTAAGACATACAAACAAACCATGCATGACAAACTGTCTTTTACTCCTCTCTTTTATAAATTCCATTTAGACAACATCCTTTAGCTGTCTTTAAAATTTTGAAAAATGCAAGCGAATACATAAAACATATCTGTAAGCTATGAAACATGATAATAACAAACACCTATAAATCCATTACCTGACTTAAGAACTAAAACATTATCAATATTGTTGTATCTACCAGTGTACTTCTTCCCTATCCCAGCCCTCTGTTTCCCGCTCCAGAGGTAACTAGTTAACTGAATTTTGCTCATTGTTAACTTGCCTTTTAAAAAGATGGTATTATACCATAGTATGTAGTTTTCTGAGCTTTGCCCTTTTTTAAAGTTATTATTATCATTTGAGACAGGGTCTTGCTCTGTCATCCAGGCTGGAGTGCAGTGGCATGATCATAGCTCACTGCAGCCTTGACTTCCCAAGACTCAAGCAATCCTCCCACGTCAGCCTCCCTGGTAGCTGAGAATACAGGCAAGCCACCACGTCTAGCCTGGGCTTTGCCTTTCACACTCTATATAATGTTTCTTAGGTTCATTCATGTTGCTTGTAGTTGTAGTTCATTATTTTTCATAGTTGTTTAATGTACCATTATATGACTATATCATATTTTATCCATTTTCCTGTTGATAGACATTTAGATTGTTTCTGGTTCTGTTTGGCTTATTTTTTCATTACTTAGCTACCTTGTTTCAGCCTTCTAAAGTACTCAGGAGTAATGGACCAGGATGAACATAACTTATAGTCAATGATTCAGAAACAAAATTACACAGATACACAGGTAGGTAGGTAGATAGGGAAAATGGCACAAATGATCAAACAATGGGATAAAATGCTGACAACAGTTAAATCTGGGTACAGGAAATATGGGTATATATCCCATATATTTGTAGTATTTTCAGTTTTGCAACTTTTCTATAAATCTAAAATTATTCCAAAATAATTTTTTTAAAGTGCTCTCCAAGATGTAAGTAAAAAAAAGTGCAGTGGTTGTTACCAAGACATAATCTCATATTATTTTCTATACTTATCTTTTCACCAAAATCTCTAAGAAGTCTCTCTGCTTTCTGATCCTGTCCCTTCACTCAAAATTAATTTAAAAAGATGAAAGATAACTGTTGGCAAGGATGCAAAGAAAAGGGAACTCTTGCACATTGTAGGTGAGAATGTAAATTACCATAGCTATCATGGAAATGAAATTGAGGTACCTCAAAAAACTTAAAATAGAACTACCATATGATCCAGCAATCCTACTTCTGGGTATATATCCAAATAAATCAAAATCAGTATGATGAAGGGGTTCACTGCAGCATAATTCGCAAAAGCCAAGATATGGAATCAACCTAAGTGTCCACTGATGGAAGAATGGATAAAGAAAATGTAGTACACATATAGAATGGGAAACTATTCCGCCTTTAACTAAAAGAGAAATTCTGTCATTTGCGACAACATGCGTGAACCTGGAGGACATTATGCTAAGTAAAACAGGCCAGGCACAGAAAGACAAATACTGCATGACCTCACTTATATGTAGTATCTAAGGCTGGGTGAAGCTGAGAAGGGAGGGAATGGGGAGTTGTTGGTTAAAGGGTACAAAGTTTCAGAAGACAGAAGGAACAGGTTTTGAGATCTACTGCACAGCAGTGACTGTAATCAATAATGGATAGTCATACGTAGCTTAGTGACAGAGATACTTTCTGAGAAATGCGTCACTGGGCAATTTGATTATGTGAAGACTGTACTTAAACTAGCACAGCCCACTACACACCTAGGCTATATTGCCTATTACTCTCAGGCTACAAACATGTACTGCATGTTATGTGCTGTATAGTGTAAGCAACTGTAACACAATGGTAAGTATTTATATATCTAAACATAAAAAGGTACACCAAAAATACGGTATAAACAAACTGTACACCTCTATAGGGCACTTACCATGAATGAAGCTTGCAAGACTGAAAGTTGCTCTGCGTGAGCCAGTAAGTGGTGAGAGAATGTGAAGGCTTACAATATTACTGCATACTACACAAACACTGTACACCTAGGCTACACAAAATTTATATTAAAAAACTTCTTTCTTCAGTAATAAATCATCCTTAGCTTACTGTATTTTTTTCTACGAAAACTTAAAAAAAATTTTAAACTTTTTGACTCTTGTAGTAAAACTTAGGTGAAAATACAAACATACTGTACAGCTGTACAAAAATGTTTCCTTTCTTTATATCCTTATTCCATAATAAGCTTTTTTCTATTTAAAAATTTGTATCTTTTTACTTTTTAAATTTTTTTTGTTAAACACTAAAACACAAACATACACATCAGCCCAGGCCTGCATGGCACTGGGGCAACAGCATGCACAGGACTGTTGTCCCCTGTGACAACGACGCCTTCTTCCGGAATATCTCCTGAGGAACCTGCCTCAGGTTCTCAACTTTTTTTTTTTAATAACTAGAAAAAGTACGCTCTAAAGTAATGATTAAAAGTATAGTAAATACACAAACTAGCAACAGTAACACAGTTATTATCAAGTATTGTGTATTCCAATTGATATAAACATATTAAATTATCACATGTACCCCAGGAAGAGGTACATATATCATGTATCAGTTAAAAAAAAATTAAGCATACCAAAAAAAGTCTTACACCTTAGAGGGAAATAAAGTTGGGGAATAAAAGAAACAGGAAAGTAATTTAAAAAAGGTATTCTGTGTCGTACATAATTGTATATGCTATACTTTTATACCACTGGCAGCACAGGTTTGTTCATAGCAGCATCACCACAAACCCATGAGTAATATGATGTGCTAAGAGGTTATGAAGGCTACATTACCAGGTGACAGAAATTTTTCAGCTCCATTACAATCTTATTGGACCACCATTGTATATGTTATCCATTGTTGACGGAAACAGTTATATAGCACATGACTGTATTGTATAATTTAAAATAAGAGAGTAAATTTCAAGTGTCTCACCATAAAAATGATAGGTGAGGTGACAGATAAGTTAGCTAGCTTGATTTAATCATTTCACATGGTATACATATCTCAAATCACACTGTACCCCATATATGTATATAATTATAATTTGTCAATTAAAAACAATATTATTTCAAAAGAGGAAAAAATAGATCAACAAAAGGGATTATTACTACGGCAGGCAATAACATGGTTTATTTAGGAAAAAAGATTTAAGCAAAGATCAGATTACTGACAATATTCATGAATAAAGACTATAATTTTTTAGGTAACACCTAAAAAGCATCTGAATACTGACTCTATTTCTAAATGTCTAAAAACTAGTATTCACAACACTTCTGTTTCTGCCCATGAAGGACTAATGATTACGGGAATTGACCTTCCACTATATCCAACAGAAAACTGGAAAAAATATACAAAAGAACAGTTCAAGCACTGGACAACAGACAGCATGGGACACTAATCCCTAAGAGAAGAAAAACAGATGGCTCTAGCTTACTGCCTGGAGGCAGTTTCCGAACTGCAGTGCAATGGTGGGAAGTGAAACAGAGCTAAGTGGTCTTGATGAGCTGAGGAGACAGAGACTGGAGCTCCTAGAAGCTGAGGTGGGTAAAATTTGCAAGCCGAGTACCAAAAAGGATAAAATGCATAGATAGAGAGATCCAGAGACCTGTAAAGGGGACCTCTCATGTGTCTGGCTGAGTATCAATATGTGCATGTATGAGAAAATATTTGAGACCAGGGAAAAAAAATAATAGAAAAGCAGTAGATTGAACAATTTCCAAAGCTCACAGAAGGCAACAGCCAAAATGCTGAGACTTCATAATATCAGGGGCATTGGGTAGAGTCTTTAGTAGGGATGTGCCTTAGTAGTGAGGCTAAAATATCCAGAAAAAAGAGACTATTAATAACAAACCACACACACCAAAACTTAAAAACAAGCTTCCAAAAGATTAAACTGTTCAAATTACTTAATTATATACTAGAACAAAAAATCTAGCATTCAACAACATAAAATTTACAATGAACTGCATCCAATAAAAAATACCAGTCATGCAAAGGGGCAGGAAAATGTGATACATAACCAATCAATAGAAACAGACCCAGAAATAACAAAGACAATGGAATTGGTAGACTAGGGTTTTAAAACATCTATTGCAAATATTGTCAATACAGTCAAGAATATAAAAGAAAACAAGAACATAATGAGAAGAGAAAGAGAAGAAATAAGACTAAAACTGAAGTTCCAGAAATGAAAAATACAGTATCTGAAATGAAAAACATATTGAATGGGTTTAATGACACATTAAAAGATATTCAAGAAGTAAAGATCACTGAATTTGAAGACGTAACAATAGAAATTATCAAAACAAAACATACTAAGCAGAAAGACTGGAAAAATAAAAAGAAGCAAAAGCCTCAGGGAGCTATGATACAATATCAAGTGGTCTAACATGTAATTAATGTTCCAGAAAAAAGCAAGGGGAGGCCAAAATAATTTGAAGAAATAACTGATGAAAAATTTCCAAATTTGTTGAAAACTGTACACCCATAAATCTAAGGTAAATAAAGCCCAAGCAGAAGGCTGGGTGCAGTGGCTCCCACCTGTAATCCCAGCACTTTGGGAGGTCAAGGTGGGTGGATCACCTGAGGTCAGGAGTTCAAGACCAGCCTGGTGACATGTTGAAACCCTGTCTCTACTAACAATAACAATACAAAATTAGCCAGGTGTGGTGGTGCATGCCTGTTATCCCAGGTACTCGGGAGGTTGAGGCAAGAGAATCGCTTGAACCTGGAGGCAAAGGTTGCAGTTAGCCGAGTTCGTACCATTGCACTCCAGTCTGGGCAACAAGAGCAAAACACTGTCTTAAAAAAAAAATTAAAACAAAACAACAAACAAAACCCAGCAAAAGAAACATAAAGAACTGTGACAAGGCACATAATAATCTAATTGGTGAAATCCAGTGATAAAGAGAAATCTTAAAAAGCAGCTAAAAGAAAAAAGGCACATTACATATAGAACAGTAAAGATAAGAATTATAGCAGATTGACATCAGAAATTAGGCAGGCCCGAAGACAATGTAATGACATCTTCAAAGTAGTGAAAAAAAGGTATGAGCCCAGAATTCTATACCTACTGAAAATATCTTTCAAAAATTAAGGCAAAGTTAGGACTTTTTTTTTTTTAGAACAAGAATAGCCACAATAATTCATTGCTAGCAGATCTGTACTATAAGAAATGTTAAAGGACTTTTTAAAGACAGAAATAGGGATCTAAATAAAAAGATTACCAGAAATGGCAAACACATAGGTAAATAAAAAATGATTTTTCTCATTTTAAATCTCAGAAAAAAAAAATTCCCAATGCATTATGGGACTTATAATAAGGTAGAAGTAAAATGTTTGACACTAAAGGATGGGATGAAGGAAGTGGAAGTATTCTGCTGTAAGGGTCTTACTCTATATAAGTAATGGCAAATTATAAGTTGAGGTAGACTGAGAAAAGGTAAAGATGAATACTGTAAACCCTAGATCAACCACAAAAGAAAGAAAACAAAGAGGTATAGTTAATAAATCAATAGTGGAGATAAAATGAAATCATAAAAATATTCTTAATTAAGCCTGGGCATCATGGCAAGACCCTGTTTCTAAGAAGTTTTTTTTTTTTTTAAATTAGCAGGCTGTGGTGGTATGTGCTCATAGTCTTAGCTACTAGGGAGGCTTCAGCAGGAGGATTGATTAAGTCCAGGAATTCGAGGTTACACTGAGCTATGATCATGTCACTGTACTCCAGCCTAGGTGACAGAATAAAACCCTATCCTTTAAAAAAAAAAAATTCTTAATTAATCCAAAAAAAGGCAGGAAAAGAAGAAAAAAAGGAAAAAACAAAACAGATGAGACAAGTAATATCAAGATGGTAAATTCAAACCCAACTACATTGATAATTATATCAAATGTAAATGGCTTAAACACACAAATTAAAAGGCAGAGATTATCAATTAGATGTTTAAAAATCAACACCCAATGACATAATAACTACCAGAAAACCACTTTAAATATAAAGATACAGATAGGTCAAAAACAAAAGACTGAAAAAAGATATACTGTGCAAACATCAATTTAAAAAAACTTGGAGTGGCTATATTAATATCAGACAAGTAGATGTAAAAACAAGAAATATATAATAAAATCATTTTGCAAAAAGAAAAAAGAAAAAAAACAAGAAATAGCATCAGGAGAAAAAGTGACATTAGATAATGATAAATGAGTCAATTTATCAAGAAGACAAAATACTATAAATGTTACACACCTAGTAACAGAGCTCCAGTAACAGAAGCAAAAACTGATAGGATGTGAAAAAAAGTTGCAATCATAGTTGGAGATTTCAAAACTCCTCTCAGTAATTGATAGGATGAGTAAAAATTAGTATTTGAATGGTTTCAGATCAAATAAACATAACTCATTTCATCTCTTAATTTACAAAACTTGTCTCAAATTATTAAAATTTAAAAGAGGAAGAAAACAGTTTAGATGTGATACAATACTGAGAAAATAATATTTCAGGTTGAAACCTTGAATCGCCATCAGAAATATATGCAACTATTATAGTTGTAGGCACTTCTAATCACACTGCCCATAAGTGGGCATGCAAATCTTTTTCTCTTTTGCTTGTGACAGAGTCTCACCCTGTTACCTGGCTGGAGTGCAGTGGAGCAATCTCAGCTCACTGCAATCTCCACTCACTGCAACCTCCCAAGTAGCTGGGACTACATGCGTGCAACAACATGCCCAGCTAATTACTGTATTTTTAGTAGAGACAGGGTTTTATCACATTGGTCAAGATGGTCTGGATCCCTTGACTTTGTGATCCACCTGCCTCGGCCTCCCAAAGTGCTGAGATTAGAGGCATTAGCCAATGTGCCCAGCCGGTAACGTAAATCTTAACTAAAGGCATATGCTAGGCTTCTGGGAAATGTAAGCCACAGTGGTTATTACAGAAACAGTCTTTTAATTTGGTTCATTATCACTCTCTCTTGCAGTCCCCTAAACAGTTAGTAATAATGGGATCTATTACTATTTGAAAGAACACAGAAAATAAATTTTTGAAAATAATTACTTTTAAATAGAGAAATTTGGGTGTCTATGTAAGTATATTTAAAATGAAACTAAACTTCATAAAAAGGAAATTATCAGTTAGATACCATTTACAAGCACATAAACTCAGCGCAGGAAATGATATCCTTTGCAAAAAGTTGACTATACGGTAACTGAAATTATAAAATAGTATCATCATGAGAAACAAGATACATTATCCTTTCCCATATTCATGGGCTTCCTGGAACCTAATTTGAGAAAATCTAGAAATGAAGGACAAGGTATAGCTCAGAAGTAGAGCACTGGACTGCAGATGAAAAGAAAACCTAGAAATGAACACATTCAAAAGTTAACAGAATCTAAAATGAAGGGAGAGAGATCCAAGATGGCCGATTAGCAACAGCTCAGGATTGTAGCTCCCAGTGAAAGTGCAGAGAGCAAGTGGACGCCGCACTTTCAGACGAATTTTTGTTGTCCACAGACTAGGAGATTCCCGGAGGAGGAGCCCCACAGGTCGCCAGCGTGACTGTTTTGGCTGGTGTGGCTGTTTTGCCGGCGCCCTGGCGCGGCGCTTCTCAGTGCGGAGTGTACGGGACTGGGTGCCCTTTTAGTTGGGCTTGGCTGGTTCCATTCCCACAAGGAGAACAGCAATTGAAAGTGCTGAGGACTGAGAGTTTCACAGCAAGCACAGCCGAACCCAGGAAGACCTAGCTCTGTGGGGAAGGGGCATCTGCTGAAGGAAAACTAAGTAACAGAAAAAACTTCATC